>BMAC01000071.1:805136-825866 GCA_014905375.1 Phtheirospermum japonicum
AGTATTGCTGACGGGTATAGGCCGATAACAAATTGCTGACGGTCTATGCCCGTCAACAAACTCGCCAGCATAGTAAACCATCAGCAATCCGTCAGCATATAATAATGCCTTTTTCACCGTCTTCATATTCTGTGAGCATATGCTGACTGATTTCTACCTGTAAGCATTTGTCAGTTTTTTTGTAGTGATGCATATAAATCGTTGTTACTAAGATCCTACTCAGTGAATTCCATATGAGGTCCTAAAATGGTGTTGTTACTTGTTACTTGTTTTTCACTTATTTATTTTCACTTTATTTCTTTTTTATTTTACATTTTTTCCTCGTTGTTTCTACAATATTTTCATATTTTTTTCATACTTTTTCCTATACCCTAATAGTTGGAAAAGTGAATCCTATTAAAACCTAGTTACGTTTCTACAATGTTTCCATATTTTTTCATACTAGTGTCTATTCCCTAATAATTAGGAAAATGAATCCTATTAAAACCTATTTTATGTTTCTACATTGTTACCACGTTGTTTCACACTTATTTCTATACCATAATATTTTGGAAAGTGAACACTATTAAAACCTGTTTTATGTTTCTACATTGTTTCCACGCTATTTCACACTTATTTCCATACCGTAATTAAGGCAGAAACAAACCCTATTAAAACATGTGTTATGTTTCTACACCATTTTCACATTATTTCCTACTTGTTTCTATACTCTAATAATTACGAAAGTGAACACTATTATTTCTACACTATTTACACTTTGTTTCTTATTTGTTTTTACATTATTTTTCCATTATTTTCTTATTTGTTTCTACATCGTTTTCACTTTATTTCATACTTGTTTCTACATTATTTTCATTTTGTTTTATACTTGTTCTATCATAATAATTGAGAAAATGAAGAACGTGTTTTTTGTTTCTACATTGTTTCCCCTTTGTTTCTACTTGTTTTCATACTTGTTTCTATGCACTAATAAATGGAATGGTGAACCCTGTTAATTTTTTGTTTGTTTGTTTCTACGTTGTTTATATATTGTTGCCACCTTGTTTCTTATTTGTTTCTACATTGTTTTCAATTTGTTTCATATTTATTTTTCTATCCTAATAATTGAGAAATTGAATCCTATTAGAAAATGTTTTTTGTTTTTACATTGTTTCTACTTTGGTTTTTTACTTTTATTTTCTATACACCCTGAGTAATGGAAAAAGTGAACCCTATTAAAACGTGTATTATTTTTCTACATATTCCGCTTTGTTTCATACTTGTTTTTATACCCTAATAGTTTAGAAATTGAACCCTATTAAAACCTTTTTTTATGTTTCTACTATTGTTTCATGTTATTTCATACTTGTTTCTATACCCTAATAGTTGGGAAAGTGAAGCCCATTAAAACGTGTGTTATGTTTTTACATTGTTTCCATGTTATTTCATACTTATTTCTATACCCTAATAGTTAAAAAAAAATGAACCCTATTAAAACGTGTATCATTGTTCTAATAACCTAGTCAGTGAAAAAGTGAAGCATTATTACACTGACATTATTTTTTTTATACCCTAAATAATGGAAAAATGAACTCTATCAAAATATGTGTTAAGTTTCTATCTTATTTAAATTTAACTTATTAAATGTTTTTATAACCTAAATAATGGAAAAGTTAGACCTATTAAAACATGTGTTTCTTGATTATTTCCAATTTGTTTCAAATTTGATTATATATCTTAATTAAGGGGAAAATGAACTCTATTACAACTTCTCTTGTGTTTTAAGATTATGTTTACTTTGTTACATAATTGTTTTATACCATAATAATTGAGAAAGTGAACCATATTTAAGTTTATTTTGGTTTACTTATATTATATCCACTTTGTTTCATAATTATTTATATACCCTAATAATTGGGAAACTGAACACTGTCAAAACATGTGTATCTATATTATTTGGAATTTGTTTGAATAGTGAACCCTGTCAAAACATGTGTTATATTTTTGTATTATTTGTAAAAAAACCAAAGACTTTTTTATCTTCTTACCCTTAACATACCTAAGTTTTACTCTCTTTTTTTACAAAAAAAAAAATATACGTTTCCTAATTGTTTCATCGCTCTTGTCTTAAAGTTGTTTCATATTTATTTCATCGCTCTTGTTTCTACATTATTTCATACTTGTTTTTATATCTTAGTGGTTGAGAAAGTGAACCCTATTAAAATTTGTGTTATGTTTCTACATTGTTTACACGTTGTTTCATACTTGTTTCTATACCTTAATAGTTGAGTAAGTGAACCCTATTAAAACTTATGTTATGTTTTTACATTGTTTCCACGTTATCTTATACTTGTTTCTATACCATAATAGTTGGGAAAGTGAACCTTATTAAAATATGTATCATTCTTTCAATAACTAAATCAATGAAAAAGTGACATTATTACACTAATATTATTTTCTACACCCTAAATAATGGATAAGTGAACTCTATCAAAATATGTTAAATTTCACTCTTGTTTTAACTTCATTAATTGATTATGTTTTATAACTTAAATAATGGAAAAGTGAACCCTGTTAAAACCTTTGTTGTGTTCCTGGATTGTTTTCAAAATTTGTTACCCTAAGGGAAAAATGAACTATATTAAAACCTGTGTTGTGTTTTTAGGTTATTTCGACTTTGCTAAACATTTTTTCTCTATCCATATAATTGGAAAAGTGAACCCTATTAAAGTTTGTGTTGTGTTTTCATATTATTTCCACGTTGATTCATAATTTTTTTTATACCCTATTAATTGACAAAGTGGAACATGTCAAAACACTTGTTTCTATATTGTTCCAATTTGTTTCTATAGTGAACCCTATTATAACATGTATTATGTTTCTGTATTGTTTATAAAAATAAAAAATACTTTTTTACCTTCTTACCATGAACATACCTAGACTTTATTGCAAGAAGTACTACGCCATCGAAACTAATAATAATATCAACTACGAGACGATGATATCACACATGGAGAAGAAGCATCCCAACAAATATAGGGTCGATAGCTCTCAAACACAAATAAACTTCTCGTCTTCATCTACCGTCGGGGACAACGGTCAAGGTACGAGGTCTAAATTATTTCAATATAGAGAAAGTGGTCATCGAAGGTTTCTTGCAAGATTTATTGCCATTGTGAGTCTTCCGTTTAATGCGCATAGTAGTCATTATGAAGATTATACTAAAGGTGCATTTAATCAATCTAACACTAGAATTTCACGAAATAAGGTTGCTCGTGATCTTGAAAACATTGTTGGTGAATATAAGTTGAGTTTGACTTCCATATTTGATAGTTTATCACATAGTGTCTCGATATGTTCGGATATTTGGACGGATTCCCGTCATAATAATAACTATTTTAATACCCGCATATTATGTGGGATTTGAAAAGGAATAATATTTATTAAAAATACTAAAAGAATAACATTGAAAATGGTACATACAAATCGTAATATTTTTGTTCAATTCATAGGAAAATTATTTTCACAATACATAATTCTTACACACAAATCAAAACATTATTTGTTCTAGTTACAGTAAGATTATTTTCACAATAAATGAATTTTAAGTTTTTTTTACCGCGAGAAAAAATTAGCTGTAAAATATATCAAAATAACCTAAATTTGACGGGGAAACCCGTAGAAAATTGAGTTTGAAAAAATATAAAACATACAACACCCGCATGTCACGTGTGAATATGTGATGTAAAAAATTAAAATCTATAGGGCAATGAACAACTTTCAATTTTCTTTCTATTTATGTGTCTTAATTCTATTGAAAATAACGTCGTGGATCTAACTTGTAATATATATAATATTATTCTATTATTACTTTTCGTTTATTTTTTTTCTACGTAAGACACTAATTTATTCATATAAATATATAATATGTGTATCAATACATTATATTGGGATCAGATAAAGAGATTTAGAATATATTTAATATTATTTTTCTAAGAGTTAATTTTTTTTTCTCTTTGATTTCCTTTTTTTTTTTTTGCGTAACAATAGTTTTTGATATATATTTTTAATTTTATTTTCAATTCATTATATTAGGATTATATAAATAAATTTAAGTTTATATTTTTTTATATTTATTTCCCTTTTAATAATTTTATATAACTCGTGTTTTTCACAAATAAATATTTTAAATTCTAATAAAATTATTTCAGATTATTATAAATAAAATTTAACTCAACGTATATAGATTTTTTCTGATTAGAAATGAATCATTTATATTTTGATATTAGAACTCAACTTATAAATTGCTAAATAATTCATTTAAATATAGAGAAGCGTTGTGTCCTTTTTTTGATAATCAAGATGTAAATTTCATTTTATTTGCCCATGCATGGGATGATCTTTATAATATGGTGTCGCTTTTAAGAAGTTTTAACGATGTAATCGTGACTTTATTCGGTGTTTATTATCCTACCTTTACATTTCTTCTTCATTAATGTATTCAAACTGTACTTATTAGTACATCTTTACTCGATTCGCCTAAATTAGGTTATTGCATTGCTAGAATGTTGTCCAAATGGGTCAAATATTTTCAATACATTCCCAATATTTTTTCTATTGCAAAAATTTTAGACCCGAATTATCAAACCGAAGGTTTGAAAATTTTACTTTCAGTTTATTATGCATTAGGACCTTTTTTTTACAAAATTCGAACATTGAGATTCTTAGCTCCATAAGTTGTACTCACCAAATAAAACAATATTTATTTGCTTTTTAAAGAATAAAGTTAATGCTCTAGTGATGTTCATGCGTCACCTTCCCCTTCCCCTACCACTACTTCTAATGTAAGATCATTATTTAAATACCCTCGTTATATATGAGGTTGATTTATAACGTTGATTGAAGATACTAAGTGAAAATGACAAATAAACTAGTGTTAGTCGAACAATGGAATTAAAAGCTTATTTATGGGCATTTGAATCGAGAAGTGTCCCGAAAAGGTCCGATGGCACTAATGATCTTGTGCAGTTTTATTTGAAAGTGGCTATTATGTTTCCCACACTCTCTAAGATTGCAAAGAAGATTCTAGTCGTTCTTGTTTCATCGATTTCTGTTGAACAAGTCTTTAGCATGGGAGGTTTTGTATTTAAATGATCGACGTTCTAACTTATTACTTAAAAATATTGAAAATCAAATATGTTAAAGAATGATTGGATCAAAGCCCAAAAATAAGAACAAGAACTACAATTGTACGATGGTGAAGAGAGCGACCATTACGATACCACTTCGGGAAGCAACGATAGCAATTGATGAACAAAGTCGAACCACATCTACTATCCACGTAGGTAAGTAAGTTATGTATAAGAACTACGTGGACTATGATTCATCTATAAGGATACGTAAGCAAGTTAGTTTCAATATTAAAAGTTGAAATTTTAAATTTTAATTTTTAATATTAGAATTAAAATCAAGTCCTTTTTTAAAAAAATAATTTTAAACGCTATTTTTAACCCATTTTTTCATTCTTAGTTTTAAAAAAAGAAAATAAAAAAAATAAGAAATTGTATTAACCGCCAGTTAGAAAAACAAAAAAGGGATCTTAAATCGAATCGAAACCATTCAAAATTGGAATCATAACCGATTTTCTGTCGATTCGGTGTCAATTCAAGGTCTGACAGTTTTCTTAATCAGACGATTTAAATCGTTTTGACATATATAGGTCTAATCTAACATTATTAATTTATATGAGATGGACGAATGATATTTAACCTTTCTTTTATTGGAAAGTTGCTAAAACAGCGTGGGAGTTACATTTTTGTCATTTTCATAAGTGACATAATTCCCCAAATTATTCCATAAAATTATTGTTTTCAGAAAAAATACTTGTATTAGGTCAAATTGACGGGTCACGATCCGTTAGGTAATTTGATCCGATACTATAGTGTAATGGATTTATATTATGATGTATTGGTTTTTTTGTACTTTAAAGAATTAATTTTTTCATAAATCTCTTATTTGTATTATGATGTATTAGTTTTTATATTACAATGTATTGATTATCCGTTAGTATTGTCCGATAAGATTGTTGCTCTTGTTTCCATTCTTTTATTTTTCTCTACTCTGCTTTCTCATTTGCCCAGCTGGTAGCACTTTACAGACTCTGCATCGTACACATACACATTGGAAAGGAGGTGATGGTTGCACGGCGGCGCAACAATGAGCGGCTAGGCATGACTAGGAGAGGCCTTCTACTGTTTCGAATGTCTCTAGTTTTGAGAGGGAGCAGAGTAACTTTTCTGTCAAACCAACACTGCCAGACCTGGTTATGTTTGGCGAGTCGGGTCAAATTAGATCTGAAATAAAGCAGTTTTGGGTCCTAAATTTTGGATTAGTGGTGCCCATGGATGATTTCAGGTGGAAGATTGGATCAGAGTCCGTAACACACGACTTCGATGTCGACGAGCTTTGTTAGCGATGGCGGTAGTGGGCGAATTTGTGTTGTTCACTGTGTCGCACTGCCGACGAGTTCTGCTTCTTTGGTGTTCCGCTGCTCCGACGACTACGTTTGATAATTTTTTGCAAACTGTACCAATTTTGTGGGCTTTGTAATTTCTTGCTTGATTTTTACTTAAAATTTGGAGATGGGAAAGAAATGCAGTTAAATATGTTCCTTGGAACGGATTCAGATTTTGGTTAGCAAATAGAATATGTTAAATTGGAAATTTGGTTAGCAAATTCGGACTTTCTGTACCTTTTTCTTTTTTTTTTTGGTGTTGTTTCTTTAGTGTCGAGTGTTGTTGTCGATGGCCTTCGTACGTGCACCAGCTGGCGGCGGGTGACAGTAAACTCGTGGTTTGTCCGCGAGTAGAATTGTCGACGTTGGTGGTGGTTCGTTTATTTTTTTGGTGATGTTGTAGTGGATGAAGACGATGAAATGAAGGAGGATGGAGTAGGAGTGAAAAGCGAGTTATGCAGGAGGATCAATATGCCTAAGGTTGAGATCATAGGGGTTTTTTGGAAAAGATTCATGGTGATGAGTCCAAAAAATTGAACTACCAAATAAAGAGGGCACTAACCTCAAGATAGAGATCAGCGACCTGAAACTGCTACCAAATATACCACAGCGACCTGCCAAGTCTTCCACAAATCTCCTAGTGACCTAGCTGATCCTGCAAAACAGCGCCTCGAACGTTTTGGAGTCCCAACCCGTTAAGACCCTCCGACGCTCAAGTCAATAAACGAAATCAACACACAATACTTCTCTTTCAAACGCACAGTAATGTGACAAAAAAATCGTAACTTAAGAATAATGAGAGGCACTCGCCCCTTTATATAAAGATATGAAAGATCTCCCTCAATCTAGGGTTACCTTCTATAAACATAATTCTATTCATAATACAATTCTATTACTGGCTTTCAATTGGGACTCTCCCCGTATGTTAAGTTCCCATACATAACAAATCTCTTTAACTCAACAGGCATGGGCCTTTTATACAGCCCACCAAAAGCCATATAACACAACCACCTTAAGCCCACCGATTTATCATTCATAAATACCACAGTCGAGCTCAAGTATACAGCTCAAAATATAAGGGGTCGCGACCCTATATGAGAACTCATCTCCATACTACAGGTCGCTACCCTTCACAAACTAGCTCGCTCACACCTTCAAGGACATAATACAGCTCGCCCATCTTCCAGGAGGCACACCCTCTCCTAGAAATGAGGTCGCTTACCACAAATAACCTCATTCGACAAATAATATCACATATGGACATTTTGGTCCGCATCAGCTAGTCCCCCATGTTCTAGCTGATTGAGGTATGAAATCAGACAGGACATGTAAAATGAAATCAAACAAGCACAACCATTAAAGATAACAGTAAACACATATACACAAATAACCATGCCTTACCACATCTCGGAACCACATATCTCAACTAACCGAGCTATAACATCGATCAACGTACTATCAAATATACCTGCGACCTCCAGAATATCAGCTCGCTGAGTTCACCCACTATCGCAAAATGAGTATCCCACCTGAAACGACCTGCGAATCCCCCAGTCCAAGTCCCCAATCGTAACTGTTATTTTTTCGACCCGAACTAACACTCAGATTTAGCAATTTCAAAAACGTCATCATGAATAACTACATATTCCAAACACGCCCTTCTTTATCCGTCACATCTCTTTTAAACTTCATTAAATGCCATCTGCCACTATGTCGAACACGTGTAACTTCTTTACTTTCTCAGAGTATAATAAACCCAGTGGGCCCAAAATAAATGGCCCAAAACATTCCTGATAACCCTAATTATTTCCCGCTCCTACCTGTCCCATCAGCTTTCTGTCGCCCAACACAAAAACCCTTCATTTCTCTCATTTTCCCTTTATCCAAGATACACCGCCATACTCGCTCTGCAACAAAGCTCTCACTTCTTCGAAATTTCCCCAAAAAATATCAATAAATTCGAAAACCTGTCGCTGACCTCCACGATACTAAAAATGGGTAAGTCTCCATTCCCTCCTTTCATTAACAGGATTTAATTTGCATAAGTAGCGCATTGTATCTGATTAGTTGCTGAATCGCTGTGTTCTGTTTTATCTTTCTCTGTATGCTTAGATTTATGACGAATATAGCATCCTCCGATCTTAATTCCCAGAACCCATCTCTAACACCTGACTCCAACCTTAGCGAAAATCCGTATATCCTCCAAAGGAGACGTACTCAGCCCTCATCTCCCGTCTCCAGTCCCCGAGACGAGACAAAGAGTGAAACTCTCCCCGAAACCACTTCTCCCACCCCCTTAACTTTAGCAAACGTTCCTGAGGGCATTCCCCTAAGTCGATCCACCGCTCCACCTCCTTGCGAGAATTTTCTTGAAAATCCTGTAACCATAGCTCGCGCCCTAGAAGCTAGCGACCTACCTCCCTCATCTCTCCAGAGGTATTAGATTTCTTTAAGCGAACACTTAACCTACCTCAGATAGCCCAGATGGTCCTACCCGACATACTTCACTTAGACCCCCTACGACCATCACCCAACCACATAACCCTGTATGACGAGCTGCTCAGGGCGGGATTTAGGTTCCCCCCTCAATAATTTTACATTAACATCTCCCTCTTGTACAAAATCCCTCTTTTACAATTAACCCCCAACTCTATGAAATACTAAGCGGGCTATATCATACTATGTAAATATTACAATACTCAGCCCGACCCTGACTTCTTCCATTTTTGCTTCCAAATAAAATACCAGAGTCACTCTTTCTACCTCGCTACCCGTAGCGGTAGAGCCCGCTTCCTAGTAAATCCTTCCAATAAAGTTCCTGATTGGAAAAAGAATTTCCTTTTTATTCACAACACTGAAGATTGGCCTTTCATAACCGAGCTGCTAGATCACACCCCAAAACAATCCAATCCTCTCAGCCTTAAGCATTCTCCCACTATATACAAGAAATATTCCGACCAGCTCGCCGCATGGAGCAAGCGCCCATTTGACGTGGTGCTGCTCACCAGCAAGTCAAAAATCTTTCGATACGTGGGCATTGACTCTCGCCCCCTCGACTCAAACCTTGCTCTATCTCGATCAGATTTCGGTAGGACCTTTGTATTATAGATGCTACATTAATCCTTTAACAATTAATATTCCATACTAACACCTCATTTTTATCCACATACGCCTTTTGCGAAGCTTGCGTATCCTCTAGCTCGGTGGAAATTGTGACACGAACCGAGCAACAACCTGAGATCACCTCGGCGCCCCCACCATCAATCAGTGTAGACAAAATCCTAAACGAAGCATTCGGAGCAGAAACGAACCCTGAAGCCGAAGACGAGCACGAAGAGAACCAACCGACCAAGAAGACTTTCAAAGGGAAAAGACCCATCCGAACTATTGCTAGGCAACCTGACTCCCCCACTCCAAAACGAAGGCGACTCCGCAAGACCTTCGGTGGCGCTACATCCAGCTCGCCGATCCTAGAAAAGGACCTGGCGAAATGCGAGGATGCGGCTGCCATAAGGATACTCCTCCAGGAGCGCACTCGGACCTAGGTATACTCCTCACCCTACTCTAACTCATAAATTACCCCATATGATAAGTACCAAACTAACACTCTGCCCCCATTTATTGCAACAGCTACACACCTTATTCTCCACAGTGGCTGTCCAGCTCGCAGCTCGTGCGGAAGACAATGAGCTGCAAAAATCTTGTGATGAGCTGACTGCCCAAGCCGAACAGCAAACAAAACAGCTCTCCCTGACACAGTGATTTACGTGCTTCCTTCTTGACCAGTGATTTACGTAAATTCTCTCTTCTCAGTCCTTGATGTAAAGCTCCAGCCTTCATCTCATCAGTCGCAGCGGGCACCTCTAGGGTAGCACTAGTGAACCTATTAATATATTGCTTGAGTGTTTCGTTAGGTCACTGTACCATGGTAAAGAGCGACTGTGCCGTTTTCGCACTATGATTCATGCTAGAAAATTGCTTCAAGAAAGCAGCTCGTAACACTTGATAACTAGTAAATCCTTCCCCGTGGGAGCTGGTAAAACCAATTTTGTGCAATTCCTCTCAAGGTGGACACAAAGGCCCGACACGCCACGGCATCTGTGTAACTGCGCAACATCCTTGAATTTTCAAAGAGCTGTAAGTGCTCGGTTGGATCCGTCACTCCTCGATACTGAAACTCCAAGTCCTTATACCCCCTGGGCACGGAAGCCCGCAATATATCCTCTGCAAAGGGGTGCCCCTCATCCCCTTCATGAGTTTCTCCTTCTACTCGCTTCTTTAGTTTCAGCATAGCTTCCTGCAATTCTCTAAAGGCCTTACTCCCTGGTCCCAGCTCATTTTCGTCCCTTCTTTCGTTATCCCTGCCACGAATATTTTGGGTTTTATCCCTAGACTCATCGTCCGTTTCTGAAGTCTGGGTTTCACTTTCACTGGTGTGTTTATCATGTCGGCGACCTGATCGCCTGTACTGTCCCCGTCTCACCTTTACTCCCTTTTCTCTACGCTCGCGCGTTGTAGACGCGGTAGAGCTAGATGTGTCTACGTGCTTGCGTTTACTAGGTTCCTTCTTTCCGCGAAGAGCTCTCCTGGCTGAAGATTTTTTCATTTTGTTCCGCCTCCTTGGTTATCGACTTTTCCTCCTTCTCGTTATTAAGTTCGTCTGCCTTCTCTTTCCGAGTACCCAACTCGCCTGTCAGATATCTATGCAATTCTTCATGTTTCTCCCAAGGCACGAAACCCATAAGCCCTTCTAAGAATCCTTTATCGACCTGACAAGGTTTGTTCTTGGGTAAGTTCTTCCACTCTTATGCCCCGAAGTGGATCGCCTTTTGTGCTACTACCTTCGGTGTCTTTAAAACGTCCACTGGTTCCTTCCCTTATCGACGCTTTGGAGAGGGCGGTGGTGTGCCATTCAAGCCTTGGAATGCTGGATCCACCTGTGGAGGTGTCCACCCTCCTTTCGTCACATCTTCCTCATCGATGCCCACCATACCGGTCTTCTTTTTCTGCTTGTCCGACTCAGAACCACAGTGAAAAGTTCTAGGTATTATATTATCCTTCATGTTTGTTTTTTGAGATTTCTCACGCCTTTCGCTCAAGGACTCGATTGTTGGGTTCGCTATGATCGTACGGGTCTTACGCAGTGGAATTTAAAAATTTTAATTAAATAAAACAAATATATATATATATATATCAAATATATATACTAAACCCCGTAGATCTCGTTAGCGATTTTAACGATCGTCATTTTTCATTATTATGTATCGAATACAAATTTTGATGCATATAAAAACAAATAAATTAATACCTCTCGATTAATTTCTTCAAGCGACGATTGAGAGGGAATCAATTCCCGGTTATGTGGCTAACACTGAAACTCCTCGCCTCAGGGATCCAAGCGTATCCCCTGTAATTGAGTCCACCTTTTGATTGCGACACCGAAAAAATTTTTCGCTAGTAGAATCGTTCCGTTTTTCAAATTGCTTAAAGGAATAACAATTAATCCAACAATCAACGATTGATTGAAGATTAATTATTGTAGATGAGAATTATTAATTAATTATCATCCTACAATTGAAGACTTAAAATAAAAATAAAAAGAAAAAGAATTGTTTGTTTTCTGTTTTCAAAAGTCGCCTGCACTCATTATTCTTTAAAACCTTTTGGTTTTTTTTTTTGTTTTTTTTTTTTTGTGAAAGATTATGAGGCCGCATGCGGCTGCTCTTTACATATATATATATATATATATATATATATATACTTATTAGGTTAATTAGTTTAGGTCTAATCTTATTTAGTTAATTAATTAATTAAGAAAAGAATTCTTCTCCAAGTCATCCGTCCCCTTATTAAAACAAAGAATATGACTTGTTCCCAATTACCTTTTATATAAATATATATATATTTTATATTATATACAAATATATAATATAAATTAATTTTATTCTAAAGTCTTCAATTATTCTAGTGGGCTTCTACGATTAGGGCCTACTAGAAAAAATACATGGACTTGAATTTAAAATCCAACTAATTAATTAATTCAATTAATTAACTAATCCCATGAATTTAAATTAATCAATCCAATTGACTAATTTAATATATTCCTTTAATTGAGATTTCTAATCAAATTAGATTTAATTACATAATCAAATTATATAATTAAATATTTAATCCAACAATTGAATTAAATTAAAATCTCATTTAATTAATCTAAATTAATTAATTATTCCAACTATTGGAGTTATCAATCTTGAAATGTCAACAACCAAAATTATGTGTGACCCTTTTAGGTTCACGACTAACACTAGCAGTAGGCTTATAACTTTTATAAGTTTATAAATAACAATTTATTATATTAATTAATCTAATTAATTAATTCTCTTGAAATTAACTCTTTAATTTCAAGAACCTACAAATCATGACAACATCTAGCAAGTAGCATGATTACCCAGTGTTAGGTGAAATAGCGAGTAAACCTATTTCAATTGGCAAGTCCATACATGTACGATCCTTTCGACAACTAGTTTCCCGATTAAATCTTGGGCATGGATTTATAAGTCGAAACCCAATGATTTAATAACTATGATTTCATTTCAAGTTTAAGTAATTCATTTATGAATCAATATTCATCGTGCCCTGGCCAAGGTCTTTGAATCACAAACTATGAAAATTCACAGGATACTCTCTTGTCCATAGACAAGTGTCGAATTCTATGTTGGCTACAGACAAACCTCCATGCACATCGATACAATACCCAAAATACCCCTTTTACGATTGTCAGGCAATCAAAAGATAAATCTAAGTATTGCACGATGTGCACAAGGCTACCATCGTACCTCAAGTCAAGGACTAATCATGTACTATTGCAATATGAAAATTCTTATTCGACAGACAAATCTTCCAGTTAAGAATTTCCATCGGGTCATGTTCAATGAACTTGTTCTCCAACAAGCACCCACATATATGCACTCGCGTCACAACGCTGATGTTAATGAAATGCAACATCCTTGTCTTACAAGCATGCATCATATGCGCAAGTCTTACCGGGCTATTCAATATCCTATCTCGAAAAGCCCATTGACTTGGAACAAGTTTAAGAACGAAATCTTAGAGACATGTTCCATGATTGCCATCGTATGCGCAACCATATCCCATAGTTTAAATTGGTCTAAGGACTTTATCATACGTGCAATTATAACAAAAGCGAAAACATAAGATAAAGAAAGTTGCCTTTATTAATATAATTCCAATAAAATCATTATACAAGTAGAATGAAGTCCAATCTAATTGGAACGTTGGGCACTCTACTCTAACATCGATGTCCCTCTTTCCCACAGACGGCGCCAATTTGATGAGTTCAAAAGGTTGAACTACCAAATAAAGGGGGCACTAACCTCAAGATAGAGATCAGCGACCTGAAACTGTTACCAAATATACCACAACGACCTGCCAAATCTTCCACAAATCTCCTGGTGACCTAGCTGGTCCTGCAAAACAGCGCCTCGAACGGGTCGGAGTCCCAACCCGTTAAGACCCTCCGACGCTCAATTCAATAAACGAAATCAACACACAATACTTCTCTTTCAAACGCACAGTAATGTGACAAAATAATCGTAACTTAAGAATAATGAGAGGCACTAGCCCCTTTATATAAAGATATGAAAGATCTCCTTCAATCTAGGGTTACCTTCTATAAACATAATTCTATTCATAATACAATTCTATTACTGGCTTTCAATTGGGACTCTCCCCGTATGTTAAGTTCCCATACATAACAAATCTCTTTAACTCAACAGGCATGGGCCTTTTATACAGCCCACCAAAAGCCATATAACACAACCACCTTAAGCCCACCGRTTTATCATTYATAAATMCCACAGTCGAGCTCAAGTATACAGCTCAAAAYATAAGGGGTCGCGACCCTATATGAGAACTCATCTCCATACTACAGGTCGCTACCCTTCACAAACTAGCTCGCTCACACCTTCAAGGACATAATACAGCTCGCCCATCTTCCAGGAGGCACACCCTCTCCTAGAAATGAGGTCGCTTACCACAAATAACCTCATTCGACAAATAATATCAYATATGGACATTTTGGTCCGCATCACATGGTAAGTGGAAGAAAAATGAGCTGGTGAGGTTGAAATTTCATGAGGAACTTGAATACGATATGATAATAGTGTTGACTTCGCTATGAACGTACGGGGTTTACGAAGCAGATTTTAAAAATTTTAATTAAATAAAATAAATATATATATCAAATATATATATACTAAACCTCATAGATTTCGTTAGCGATTTTAACGATCGTCATTTTTCATTATTATATATCGAATACAAATTTTGATTCTTATAAAATAAATAAATTAATACCTCTCGGTTAATTTCTTCAAGCGACGTTTGAAAGAGAATCAATTCCCGGCTATGTGGCTAACACCGAAATTTCTCGCCGTAGAGATCCAAGCGTATCACCTCTAATCGAGTCCACCTTTTAATTGCGACACCGGAAAAATTCTTCGCTAGTAGAATCGTTCCATTTTCAAATTGATTAAAGGAATAACAATTAATCCAACAATCAACAATTGATTGAARATTAATTATTGTAGATAAAAATTATCAATTCATTATCATCTTCAATTGAAGACTTAAAATAAATATAAAAGAAAAGAAGAAAAAATTCCTTCTCTGTTTTCAAAAAGCTTGAAAGAAAGGGGAGAGGACGGCTTTGTTTTCTTGAATGTTAAAAACGGCTGCACTCCCTTTTCAAAAGTAAAATCCTTTTTTGTTTTGTTTAAAAATCAATAGATGGCTGACCTCTTTTCTTTCTTATATATATATATTTATATTAGATTAGTTAGGTTAAGTTTAGGACTAATCTTAATTAACTAATTAATTAAATAATTAAGAAAAAGATTACTGCACAAGTCATCCGTCTTCTTTTTAAAACAAAGATTATGACTTGATCCCAATTATCTTTTATATAAATATTTATATTATATAAAATATATAATATAAATTAATCTTATTTTAAAGTCTTCTATTATTCTAGTGGGCTTCTACAACTAGGGTCTACTAGAAAAATACATGGACTTGGATTTCAAATCCAACTAATTAATTAATTCAAATAATTAATTAATTCCATATATTTAAATTAATCAATCCAATTGACTAATTTAATATATTCCTTTAATTGAGATTTCTAATCAAATTAGATTTAATTACATAATGAAATATATAATTAAATATTTAATCAGATAATTGAATTAAATTAAAATCTCATTTAATTAATCTAAATTAATTAATTATTCCAACCATTGGAGTTATCAACCTTAAAATGTCAACAACCAAGATTAGGTGTAACCTTTTTAGGTTCACGACTAACACTAGCAGTAGGCTAATAACTTTTATAAGTTTATAAATAAAAATTTATTATATTAATTAATTCTCTTGAAATTAACTCTTTAATTTCAAGAACCTACAAATCATGACAACATCTAGCAAGTAGCATGATTACCAAGTGTTAGGTGAAATAGTGAGTAAACCTATTTCAATTGCAAGTCCATACATGTACAATCCTTTCGACAACTAATTTCCCGATTAAATCTTGGGCATGGATTTATAAGTCGAAACCCAATTGATTTAATAACTATAATTTCATTTCAAGTTTAAGTAATTCATTTATGAATCAATATTCATCGAGCCCTGGCCAAGGTCTTTGAATCACAAACTATGAAAATTCACAGGATACTCCCTTGTCCATAGACAAGTGTCGAATTCTATGTTGGCTACAGACAAGCCTCCATGCACATCGATACAATACCCAAAATACCCTTTTTACGATTGTCAGGCAATCAAAAGATAAATCTAAGTATTGCACGATGTGCACAAGGCTACCATCGTTCCTCAAGTCAAGGACTAATCATATACTATTGCAATATGGAAATTCTTATTCGACAGACAAATCTTCCAGTTAAGAATTTCCATCGGGTCATGTTCAATGAACTTATTCTCCAACAAGCACCCATATATATGCATTCACGTCAAAACGCTGATGTTAATGGAATGTAACATCCCTGTCTTACAAGCATGCATCATATGCGCAAGTCTTCACGGGCTATTCAATGTCCTATCTCGAAAAGCCCATTGACTTGGAACAAGTTTAAGACCGAAACCTTGGAGACATGTTCCATGATTTCCATCGTATGCGCAACCATATCTCATAGTTTAAATTGGTCTAAGGACTTTATCATACGTGCAATTATAATAAAAGCGAAAACATAAGATAAAGAAATTTGCCTTTATTAATATAATTTTAATAAAATCATTATACAAGTAGAATGAAACCCAATCTAATTGGAACGTCGGGCACTCTACTCTAACAATATTCCACTTGCCCTAGTGCCAATTGCCCATGTATTTTAGGCCCATCTTCTCAAGATGCCCGTCAAATACCTTTTGTGGTAAGGGCTTAGTCATAGGGTCTGCTACATTTTCTGCCGAAGCGACTCGATCCACAACGACGTCGCCTCTACCAACGATCTCTCTTAGCAGGTGGTATCGTCTCTAGATGTGTTTGGATCTTGGATGAGATCTCGGTTCTTTTGCTTGCGCTATAGCCCCATTGTTGTCACAATAAATTATTGTTGGATCAACAGCGGACGGAACTACATCCAACCCTTGGATAAAGTTCCGCATCCAAACAGCCTCTTTTGCTGCATCTGATGCAGCAATATATTCAGCCTCTGTAAAAGAGTCTGTAGTCGTCTCTTGTTTGGAACTTTTCCAACTAACTTCTACTCCATTCAACGTGAATATATATCCAGACATTGACTTTGAGTCTTCTACATCGAATTAAAAACTAAAGTCAGTATATCCCTCTAGTTTCAATTCTCCATTGCCGTATATCAAGAATTTGTCCTTAGTTCTTCTCAAGTACTTAAGGATCTTCTTAACGGCACTCTAGTGTTCGAAACCTGGATTCGACTGATATCTACTTGTGATACTTAGAGCATGTGCGACATCAGGTCTAGTACATAACATTACATACATAATGCTCCCAATCGCGGATGCATAAGGTACATGAGCCATCTTTCCTCTTTCTTCAGGTGTCTTTGGAGACATAGCCCTAGAAAGTTGAACAGTGCTCATTGGGAGGTATCCACACTTGGATTCCTCCATGCTAAACCTTTTTAGCACTTTGTCTATGTAAATGGACTGGGATTTATACCAAGGATAAAAGATGCTTCTCCCAAGTCCTTCATGGAGAACTGCTTAGAAAACCAAGTTCTCATTGATTGCAACATCCCTACATCATTCCCAATGACTAGAATGTCATCAACATAGTGTACAACAAAAGTAACTGACCTCCCACTAACCTTCTTATAGACACATGGTTCATCCGCCACCACAATGATGATGATCGATCTCATGATAATTCCCTAAGGAACAATACAACCAATCATCAAGAAAGAGCTATGTTCTTCAAGGTTGACATATTCAAGTATGTGTCTGAACCCGCCTATTCAAGTCGACTCCGCACTCAGGGGTCTATTGATGGTCGATCGTACCTTGTGTTTAACCTAAGAGTATCCTAAGAAATCTCCACACATAAAATAAGGAGATCAACAATAAAATAAGTAAGGAGTGAGTAACAAAAAGTGCATGACTTTTATTCCTCGGATCAGCCTTGACCGGATCCTTTTACAGGTGTTAATTCTATTGATACAAGCTTTCTCTCTCTAAAACTCTCAATGTATTATTCTCTCCAAAATTTTTGGATCCATTCTCTCTCTCTTGGAGAGGCTATTTATAGTTTTCCTTGCAAACCCTAATTGGACGCTTGTCACTACCTTAGTGGTCACTGACTTACTTGGTAGAAAAGTTAACAAAAATCCTAACCCTAATTAGACACATGGCATCACTTCGTTGGCCGTTAGCCATTTTTGAACCAGGGTAGTTAGTCTTGATTACATCTTTCCCAATGCCTCAAAGCTGTCCTCACTTAGCCTCGGCGTCGAGCCGGCCTTTCCTCATGGTAGATCGGTCTTGGACGAGTCATTTTTCCGTCATGGTTGAGCATCTAGCCGATCCAAATGGTTCGCACATAACATTTTTCTAGTTGGGCAATGAACCCCCTGGTCGACTGTGGCACCCTGGTCGACCGCACATGTTCTGGTTGGCTTGTACTTGGTTGGCGAGGGCGTGGGGCTGTACGCTTCTGACTCGGGATCTGGTCGGCTAACCTGTCCTGCAAGGCTTGTGCGCACCAGGTCATTTGGACCTAGTCGGCCGACACATCCTGCTTGGCTTATGCGTGCTTGGTCGTCCTTTCTTTGATTGGAGAGGGTGTGCGGTTGTATGCTTCCAACTCGGGACCTGGTCGGCCGACCTGCCCAGCTCGGCTTGTGCGTGCCAGGTGGGTCGGTCCTTGGTTGATGAGGGCGAGCTGCTGCATGCCTATGACTCGGGACCTGGTCGGACGACACGTCCTGCACTACTACAGAAACAGGATTTAACGGCGGCTTATTAACGGCGGTTCTGTAAAACCGCCGTTAAAATATTTTTAACGGCGGTTCTGTTGAAAACCGCCGTCAAATCTATATTTTAACGGCGGTTTTCAGAAAACCGATGTTAATATTATATTTTAATGGCGGTTTCTCAAAAAATGCCGTGGTTTCCTATTATCGACGGCGATTTAGAATGAAACGCTGTAAAAACTCAACTAATACTACGGCAGTTATTTCAAAACCGCCGTAAAACAGGGGGCAAGGTTATTTTAACGTCGGTTATCAGATAACCACCGTGAAAACAGGAATATGCGACGGCGGTTATTTTAAAACCGCCGTAAAAACTCACAATTTTTAATTTCGGTGCACGTGTACACGTCGCTTTTAAAAAGCGCCTTAAAATATATTATTAATTTTTTTTTGGCACGATTCTTAAACCATTTCCCGTCTTCACACTTAGCCACTTCCCAGCTCTGAAAATGCACTTCCCAGCTCTGAAAACGGCGACGACTCAATCTCCGGCTCCAGTCCCACACCACGACGGCCTTCTCTTCTTCGGCCAGCAAAATAACCCTATCCCGTCGATTTTACCCCAAATTTCACACACTTAGCCCTATCCTCAAAATTGCACATCCTAGATTCTGAAAGCAGCGAAGACCGAATCTCCGGCTTCACCAAGAGGGGCTCCTCTTCGCGGGTCCAGTCCCAGACTCAATCTCCGGCTAGGGAAAAATTTCTTTGTAAGCTCTTCGCAGTCAATTGAAAATTGGATATAGTTAACTTAGGTTTTGAGGGGATTTTTAGTAGTCTGTCAAATTGATTTTGCTTTTCAGCTTTTATGTTTCTATTTCACATCTTGATTGGTTGTCTTTGTGGGTTTCTTTATTGAATCGAAGTAGCAAAACTTTGCTCAAATCTGCAACTTTTGTCTATTTTCTGAGTAAATGACTTGACATGAGAAACTAGATTATGTTTGTTTTGTTTTAATTTGCAACTAACTGTTTATAGATAGTGATTGGGAATTGATGTTTACTAACTCATAAGATTCGGTTAGCAGGGGTCACATTCCTTATCGTGACAGTAAGCTTACTCGCATTCTTCAACCTGCACTTGGAGGAAATGCGAAAACTTCAATTATTTGCATTGTGGCACCAGAAGAGGTTCTTAACTGATTTTTGTTTGATTTTGCAATTAAATTAACTTAAATATCTTATTTGACGTTGAACTTCCACTGCTATATACAGGTTCACATAGAAGAGACAAAAGGGACACTTCAGTTTGCTAGCAGAGCTAAGCGGATTACAAACTGCGTTCAAGTGAATGAGGTCTGTTAAAAATTTTCAGCAAGGTTTTTGAATCTCTACTAATTTGTATGATGTTACTTCCTTACTTGAGATGTGGCATGTGAAGAAGGAAGAAGCTGTGCTTACATTCAGAGTCTAAGATAACAGATTGCTTGTATGACCTTGGCTTACTCATTTTTTCCATTGGAACAAATCATGAGCTTACATATATTATGCACACTAACTTGCTTGGGTATGGTCGAAGCATCTATATTAAAATATACTGAGGCAATCATTTTCTGAATAAGTGCATTTTTTTTACTAGATTAAATCCTGCATCACAGCAACATGGCTTAGATTTATGGAAATATGTCTGTTTCTCTAGCGGTTAGATGTTACGATTGCATATATTAAAAGAAAAAAAAACTTATAAAGAAAACACCCA
>BMAC01000071.1:835305-850670 GCA_014905375.1 Phtheirospermum japonicum
TTCGAAATGCAGCCAACATTGGCAACTCTTTGTAATTTTGCCTCAAAAAGGGACTGCTGTGTGGTTTTGTTCAAATCATCAAAAGCCCGACTCAAACATCAAATTACTAGTACAAAGGTAAACTCTAGATTAAAATACTTACATCATATTGAATGTGAACGTACGTTTTGATTCTAAGCATGAAATAGATTGTTTTAATAAATCAAGGACTAAAATGTAATTTTTGAAATTGGAACAATAGATTGTTATAACGTCATTGGTAAGTTTGGTAGCATTTTGGATTTGTTTTTGGAGTTTTGTTCTAAACACGAATTATATTGTTTAATTTTGTGAAATTAGGAACAACAAATTTGATATTATTATAATGTATAACGGGTATTGTTATAATGTGTTATATATATATATATATATATTTTTTCATAGTGTTGTGACCCCATTTAAGATGTTGAGTGGTGCGCAGTTGAGTAAATCTAAGCAAGGGGTTGATTGGATTTTTCCAAAGGTAATGTATTACATTTCTTTGAATATATTTGGTTATATTTTTATGATCATAAACACATCATCGAAGGGTTTATTTCAATGAATCCTTATGTTTATCTCACAGTGTAATAAACAAGATGAAGTTTGGGAGTCGGGTTATTATGTCATGCTTTGGATGTGGACTATTGTTCGAGTGGGTATTACGGAAAATTGGCAAGAGGTAATATTTATAATATTTTATTTTGTAGCAAGAATTTTTGTAATTCTTTTTTTTTTTTAAGTTTCATTATTGCTAAATACGTATATTAAATATTATTTGCAGATGTTTAGTGACCAACCATTTAGTGTTGATAATATCAAAGAAATACAAGAGCAATGGTCGAGATATTTCATTGACATTTATGATGGATGATTGGGGTATGTAGTAGATGTATACTCTTGAAGTTTAGGTTTCATTGTGAATTGTTTTGGATTGTTATGAAGTTTGGTTCCATTTTGGATTGTTTTAATTGTGGATGATGAATTGGATTGAATTGTTTTCGTTGTGGAGGATGAATTGAATTGAATTGTTTTCGTTGTGGAGGATGAATTGAATTGTTTTAGTTGTGGAGGATGTATTGAATTGAATTATTTTTCAACATGGCTTGCATTTTAGATTGTTCAATTTGTGTATGAATTTGGTAGTTGTGGATGATGAAACTTGGAGGATTTAATTGTTTTTCAATTTGGTTGCATTTCAAATCAGCATTCAATTCAATTAATTTCGAGCAGGGAAAAAAAAAACTGGTAGAAAAACAGTTTATTTAAAAAACTAAATTAACGTCGGTTCTTATAAACCGCCGTGAAATTACACAAAATTTACGGCGGTTCCTACAACCGATGTTAAAGCTTATATTTAACGGCGGTTGATAAACCGCCGCAGAATATACAAATTTACGGCGGTTTTCAAAACCGCCGTTAAATATAAGATTGAACATCGATTTGAATAACCGCCGTCGAATCTGTTTATACAACAGCGGTTTAAAAACCGCCGTTACAAAAGCCTGAAAACCGCCGTTCATTTACCTTTGCAACGGCGGTTTTAAAAACCGCCGTTAAATATAAGATTTAACATCGGTTGGAAAAACCGCCGTCGAATCTGTTTATACAACGGCGGTTTTAAAACCGCCGTTACAAAAGCCTGAAAACCGCCGTTAATTTACCCTTTTCAAGTGGTGGTTGGTGGTTTTTAAAAACCGCCGTTATTATTAACGGCGGTTGATGCAAGGGCGGTTCAAAAAACCGCGTTAAACATGAAAAAAAATTGCCGTTAAAAAGGGTTTCTACAGTAGTGCTGCTCGGATTGTGCATGCCTGGTCGGTCGATCCTTTGTTGGCGAGGGCATGAAGCTATACGCTTCTAACTCGAGACCTGGTCGGCCGATGAATTATAAATTGTGTGAACTTTTTGAACCCTGATATCGGTGAATTTGAGAGCGATGATAAGTTTGTGTTGTTGTGTAAATTATGTAAGCAGATTGTGTTTGGGCATGATTCATGTATGCATTCTGATGTTGGCAAATTTTGTGTATGGTGCATAATCGGTATTTTACTATTGCAGAAAAAGCTGATTAGTGGGAGCTTCAAAATAGTCATTGGTGGCGCTTTAGGATCCCCACTAATTCAGGCCACACTTAAAGCCAAATCAATACGGGTGGCAATTCAAACCGCAACTAGAAATAAAGGTGGGTGGCGCTTGACAGTTTTGAAGTGCCACCAAAAATGGTAAAATTCGATTGAAAGTGCCACTAAAAACTGAAGCGTGTGACAATTCAAACCTAGAAGCGCCACCAATAAAAGAAATTGGGTGGCGGCTTATACCTTGGTAGCGCTACAAATAGCAATATCCGGATGACGCTTATTACTTGGAAGCGCCACCAATAACAATATCCGGGTGGCGGCTTATTAAATTTGAAGCACCACCAAAAAATCCACAACAATTTTTTTTTTTTTTTTTGCAATTTATGGAACCTAATTTTCTATTAATAAATTTCACCTTAAATCAAAATATCCCACCATACACATGCCAACTAACTTCAATTAAACAAAAAAACATAATTTCATCAAAAAACTTCAAACAAAATAGAAATCATCACTTAATCATGAGAACCCGAAATTTGAAATTAATCAATGCCAAATATTAACAAAAGCATCCATTATACTTAGTAAATATTCTACATTACAATTTGAAACTACCCGAGCTACTACTAGTGAAATCAACAGAATCACTACTTTAGTTCTGGTGAATAGATCAACAAAACAGCAGTAAGTCTTAAACATTTTCAGCCAATTTTACACATATTTTACTCACAAAGAACTTGATGAGCTGTGAGCTGCTTTTTGGGGTCCTGCACGAGCATCTTTATAATAAGACCTTTTCCCACTTTCAAATATATTCGGGCATGGTTTGGGAACAAAATCAAGTTCCCCTTTCAAAACCTGCTCGAATATTCCCTGTTCCATTTATGATACAACGTAATATTTCCATAACAAAGAATTACTCAACTAAAAAGTGAATAACAAATCAAGGTAGCCTAAAATGATTCAGATAAATGCTTACCGTCCCAAAATGGTGGGACCCCACATAACAAGATGTAAATGATAACACCGACAAATTTTTTCCTTAAAACCTCCGACACCACGTAATACAGGCTTCCAACTACATCGGTGAATGTGTCATCTGAAATGATACAATATCATCTCTTGATCAGACACTGGCGGATACGGGGCAACCCGGGTCCCGACCCACCTCATTTACGTCCAAGTAATGTTAAAATAATTAAAAATAAAAATAAAATAAGAAATTGTTGATTCATATGATTTTTCTTAAGAATATTCTTCTGGCCTAGCTCGTCCTTGTCAGAACAATGTTAAAAAATAAAAATAGTGAAAACAAGAAAAAAAAAAGAAGCATAAAACTAATTCAACTAATTCGAAAAAATAAAAAGAAAGAAAGAAAGAAAATAATGAATTGGCTAAAAAATAGGGCAAGTTATGATAATTGAACTAATTCGAAAAAAGAAGCATAAAACTACTCAAATCAAAGTGGGCATGTGGAAAACAAGAAACAACCTCTCAACAAAAATCCTAAAAACAAATAAACCAAGTAGTTACATGTCTAAGAAACTCAATCATCTTTCAATAGAACAAATAACATTATTAAATCGCCAAACACAAAAAATATGACAAACCGAATACTAAATAAAAAAATAAAACAACTTCAAACTTAGCATATTCTTATTCTAGTTACATACGATCGAGTACCTGGCTTGAAGAACATGGAGAGCCCAAAGTCAATAGTCTTAAGCAAGGCCTCCCCGTTCTCACTCACAAACAATAAATTCTCGGGCTTCAAATCTCGATGCATAACCCCCAACGAATGACAAGCCTCCACGACCCCAACTATCACCCTGGCCAGATCAACCGCCTTCTTCTCACTATAACGCCCCCTCTGAATGATCCTATTGAAAAGCTTCCCGCCCGAACAAAGCTCCATCACGACATGAACCCGACTGCATCCTTGTAAGCCCCCACAATTGATATAAAGTTCGGATTGCCCAATAAATGGTGTATGGTATATTCGCTCACAAAAATAACTGAACAATAACAATTAGCAAAACAACATGAAGTCAGTTATAAGTTCTAAGAATTTCAAAGGATGGCAAAAGGAATTTTCAATAAATATGATAATCAAGTAGAGACTAAAACAAATTAAACCCATCCATGAAAGAGCACTGGTTACGAGAAAATTATGAAGAAAATTATGTAATTTTCTTTGACCTTCTTATGTAATTTGGTGGTTAGACAAATGATAAAATTAAAACTAATTTGAGTGTTGGAGTTGGTTGTATTTTGTAATTAAAGTTAATTACAAATGAGAAATTCAACCTAATAAGTCCTACACTAATGGTGAGACCAATGGTTTGTTGTTACACTCAATTCAATTGTCTTGAATTTTGTAACTTCCATTGTGTCATTATGTGGTTTTAATTTGCAAGCATGTATAGGCTAACAATACAACAATCAAAAGAAGAAGAAAAAGAGAAGAAGAAAAACCCAAATTCCACATATTTGCATAAGAAATAACCATTGCATATTGAACAAAAACAATTATATTGGCCTCTTGAATTTTTGGTTATAAGGTTCCGGCATGATTATCAGTTCGCCGGAGATGAAAGATAATCCAGTTTACCCGTCTTATCCTGGGAAACAAATGTCCGGAATAGAGGACGAATCTGTTTTAAGGAGAATGTGTCAAACACGTAATTTGAGTTTTATATTTGCGTTTTCGATTTCAATTTTACGTTGTAAAAATGATTGACGATTTGTATTAGAAGATATTACTATTCGATTTATAATTATTATTATTTTGTGAAAGTTTCTCTAAAATCTTGAAACGGATTCGGATCTTCTAATACAAAATTCGTAAAGTATTCTAATACTTATTATGTTTAAGAATACTCTTGCAAAAGATGTTTTGTAACTCTACGGCATATGGTATTCGAAAGGTACTTTTGCTTGGGAGCTTTATACAATATGCAATTCTCAAAAGGGATACGCAGTCCAATTATGCTGATAATCAAAAATAAATCCCGATTCTAAATCACAATGCATTTGTGGAGATTTGACATCATCAAAATTGAATCGAATATTTTAGGTTCATAATTGTGGAATCACAATTTGTGTTCGATATTCGAAACAAATGAAAAATGGACCTGGTCGTGCGCGACGGTCCAGTCACGACGGAGGCGGCCATGGTGTCTGGTTTCCCGTTGTGGCTACCGACGATGGCTACGGCCTGTCGGGAGAGATCTCAATCTCGTTTGTGATAGGTTGAAGCCGCTACAGTTATTGATGTTATGTGCCGATTTCCGGCCACGGTTGAGTCGGAGCGAGAGGACGGCCGATGCCGATGCTACTAGTTTGCTAACCGCCAATAGAGCCAGCGAAGGCGACGGTTAGTTTGTACACGCGGGGTATTCTGCTCACAGGCGATGGATGGTGATGGTTATAACTCTGGTCCTCTTGTGACGGGCTATTCACGGTCGAAAATAAAAGCCTCCGTTTATGTGTGCTAAGATCAAATTGCAAAACAGTTGATCTTGAATTTTGAAGTGATAATGGCTGCTGGTTCTGGTCTCCTGGAGAAGAAAGGAGATTGAATTGGGAAATATTGGGTCACTAGCGTAATACCCATGTGAACACACGGGTGTATATATATATATATATATATATATATATATATATATATATATATATATATATATATATATATATATATATATTATAATTTTAAGTTGTATTAAAATATATGTTTTGAGAGTAAATTAATAATAATAATTAAAAATATATTATTTAATTTACACATCTCAAATATTTTTATAAAGTACATTATTAACTCTATTTACATATTTATCGGCTTTTTCACAATAGAGTGTTTCAATCATTTTTGTCATAAAAGAGTTTCAATCATTTTCTATTTTTACTTTTGATATTCAACAAAGATGACCATTTCTAAAACTTGGTGACACAAATGGAATTTGGGTATTTATCTGTTAAATAATGTTAATATAATAAAATATCTTTTAATACTAAACCAAATAATGTTGCAAAAAGATAAATATTTTATAGTAAAAAACTAAAACCAAAACCATAACAAAAACAAAAACAAATAGATGAGGGAATATACTTTTTTTCTAAAACTATATTATTTGAAAGATTTTAATAAAAAATAATGGTGAGAGTATGTTATATTTCATAAAATATACAATAAATTTTATTAAAAATAAAATTATATTTTGCAAATAATAAATAAAATTACATATATTCAAATAAGTTGAAAAAGAATAAAATTAAAAACATAGAGAATCTCCAAATGTTGTAATATCATATCAGAATACAATTTGAGACCCATTGAAATAATTCCAAAAATCTCAAATGTATCATGCATTTTTATCTTGTAAATATTATCAACAAATCAAATAAATATATGTTGCACCTTCAAAATTAGTTATCTAACCTTTGAAATAAGAAATCAATATGTGATAAGAATTTAAATAAGCACTATAATTTGGTGGGGAATATAATGAGGACAAATGCATTATGAAAAAAAAATTAAAAACTGAATTACGGACCATTATGAATTCTAAAAATAAAGATCAATTTCATATGAATAATTATTTGAGGTTTATGGAATAAATCCTAAATTATACAGAACAATCGTGCATTTTCAAATTTCTTGAAAATCTCGTCAAAATTAAAAACCACATGCACAAAGGAAGACTTAAAAAATAATTTCAACAAAAAAATTGAAAGTTTATTTCATTTGTAATTCATGCAATAAAAAATAAAATACACGTATTGAGAAAAAGTAATATTTGCCTCTGTGAAAGGTTCAACAATCACCACAACTCATTTTCGATAATTTATAAGATTTTAAAAAGGACTAAGATATAAAATAGATTAGAATAAATAAAAACCAGTGTTTTAAAATGCGTATCATGCGTTTTTGATCCCAATATCATGTAGGGTAAAGAGAATTTTATAATGCCTGAGCTATTTGCACATCTTGTTTTAATATTAAAAAATAATTTTATATTTTTTGTGAGTTATTTTGAATATAAAAATAATTTTTTTTCTCGAAAATATAACTTAATATATAATCTCAACAAATAAAGTATAAGGTACAACATGTATCAAACAAAAATTACAATTTTATAAAACACGATAGAAAACAACGAATAATATAGAACTCTATAATAGTATACAATAAAATGTTAAAATTTTGTAAGAATATCTAGAAACAATTAGTAATATTAATCAATATCGTCTATCATGTAGATCAGATAATATAAACTGAAAAACAAATATCACAAATTAGTAAGAATAGTAAGAAACTTTTAAACGATAGCTGACATCACATCAATCTTGCGTAGTTACATTTCAATAAACAAACATATATCGTTAAAAAAGAAAATATGTCATCTCATCAATTTTGCGTAGTTAATTATTTCAATAGGGAGTCAGTAAAAAAGAAAATATGACATTTCATCAAGTTTTGCGTAGTTATCTCGATTTTGAAAAAGAAACATATCGGTAAAAACTAAAGATACATGATTGATTGATGAGAAAAAAAAAAGTGGCGTGGGAGAGGAGGGAGTCACTAGAAAAGAAAACATACCATTTCATCAGTACTTTTCTCGATTTATGCGTAAAAACACATCAATTTTGTGTAAATATCAGGATAAGAAAAACAAAAATATATGCTCGATTTGTGAGAAATCGGTCGAATTCTATATGGGGATTGTTGGTGAAAAGAAAAAAAAAAGGAAATCTCTATGCGTAAAAACACATCAATTTAAATATCGGGATAAGAAAAACAAAAATATATGCTCGATTTGTGAGAAATCGGTTGAATTCTATATGGGGATTGTTGGTGGAAAAAGAAAAAAGAAATCGCTGAAACATAGGACGTGGAGAGTAGGAGATGAGAGATAAGTAGTAAGAGAAAGAATAATAACATGAAAAATAAATATAAATGCATATAGACACATACATCTAAGAATTTTTCATATGAAACCATGTGAAAGCATATATTTATAGGAACTCATGTGGAAACATAATATTAAAGTTGTACCCTCAATCAGTTATATAGGGTGGATTTGTTATCAGGCCAAGTTAAAACTATATTTGGGCTTATTAACCAAATGATTGTATCACTAGTTTTAGATTGAGTTCTAAAGACTAATTTGAATTGCATACTGGGCCATATTTTGTGGAGCCTATTAAAGGCTGACTGATTTTACCATAAGGCCTCATTGATTGGGGATCGCTGTTCACGTTGAGGAGAAATCAAAATTGATAGTTGGGCTTGGACAATACATGAAAAATAAAGAAAAATTTAAAGGTTATGGCCCGGTTCAAGTCATTGGGCCAGACTATTGTTGTGAGCCTTGTTAATAAGGGTTTGGGCAAAGTGATGCCTCGTTGGAAAGTAAGTTAAAAATTATTGGGCCTAATATCAGTTTTCGTGTGGGCTTAACAATTTAAGCATGGTCTGACTTGGGCTAAAATAACTGACGGGCCTAAATGTTGAATTGGATCAAGATTATTAGGCTGAAAGTGTTTTTTTTTGGGCTTAATAAATTGAAGGATGGACTCGAGTTTAGTCTTGGGTTAATTAATAAATTTGACCTAATTCAAGAAAGTTCAATAGATTTATAAATTTGGACTGACTTGTGTGGACAATTATAAAGTCTAATGTGATATAAATTTTGATCTAATATATAATTTGGGATCTTGAAATTTAATTGTTAAACTTCTCAAATCACTATAGTTTTTCGGTCGAGAAAAGCATGACCTTGTTGGTCAAATAAAGTGGATAGTGAGTTAAGAGAGTTAACATGAGATAGTTGATCTCATAAGATAAGATAAGTATTGAATTTGTTAAATTCAAGTAAAGATCAAAAAGTCAAATGAGGATTATGGAAAATCATAATTATTGGGCCTATGTGCTTAATTGAAAAAGTTCAATGATTTCAATTAGCGGTATTAGAATAAGTAATTCTAATTGACCGCTTTGAATCTAAGCATGGTTATTGACTAATGATCCTCTGAGTTTAATGAGAAAGGATAAGATGAGATTTGAATGCAATGAGATGCTAATATCTTGTTTAGAAATTATGTCATGAGTATGCCATTGTAATGGAATGTTAAAATGAAAGAGTTTGACTGTTTAAACTCGTTATAATGGTTGCTTAACCAAAAGTTAATAAATCAATAAATTGTTCGATTAACTTATTTGAAACTTGTTAATTATAATACTCTATGGAGATTAATTAACTTGAATTGTATATATAATTCTACGAAGACAAGTATGAGACTTGTGATAGAATTATTTAGAAATAGTGAACCCCATTATTTAATTCACTTATGAGTGTAATTTAAATATATGGTACAAATGTGGGGGTTGTCTTGCTAAAGCTGCAATACTTACACCCAAGAAGTTAAAATGTTTGATTTCAAGGTTATACTTGTAAGGGAAAATTATAAGTAATGAGAAGCCCTTGATCACATTTAAACAACTACTTTCTATTAATGTTATCGTTGTTGACTATGCGAAGTCAAAGAATAACTTATCGGATATGTTAACCAAACAGTTAAATTGAGAGGTAGTTGTAAAGTCATAAAGAGAAATGTGACTTAAGCCTCTGAAAAATTAGTTGATATACAATGGAAACCCAACCTAATTGACTGGACATCCAAAAATCTAAGTTCAAAGGGACAACCTAATTGTATAAAGACTCGTAGTATAACTATGGGAGAAGTTATCCCTTACACATGATTTAAATAGTGATATTTTTGGAGAGAGGATAAGCATTGGGTTTTAATGATTCTTGCATCGGAGAGCCGAGTATAGTAGTTACGTCTACTTAAAATAAAGAATCACCTATGTGAGAGAGAAGTGGGGCCGCTACGAAGAGAATTGTGTGAGGCTCAATTCTTAAAACCTCTTGCAAAACCAAGCGTATGTTCAAGGCCATGAATGAACATAAATATGAGAACTGAAATATGTTTTGGAGAATCTTGTGTGGGGTATATCATCATTTACACAAAAGGCAGAACAAGTCAAAGACAACGCGTCTACTAGTCAGCCAGTAAAGTAAAAATACTTTCACAATGGAAGGTTCAAAGGGTAACACCTACCTATCCTATGAAGGTTTTAACTGTTGGATTTTATCACCTTATACTCTTATCGTCTAAATTTTCTTCATGTGGGCGATTGTTAAAATTGTGACGGAATTATGTAATTTTCTTTGACCTTCTTATCTAACTTGGTGGTAATATTAATAATAAAATTAAAACTAATTTGAGTGTTGGAGTTGGTTGTATTTTGTAATTAAAGTTAATTACAAATGAGAAATTCAACCTAATAACTCCTACATTAATGGTGAGACCAATGGTTTGTTGTTACACTCAATTCAATTGTCTTGAATTGTGTAACTTCCATTGTGTCATTATGTGGTTTTAATTTGCAAGCATGAATGGAAAAATACTAGCCTATAAACAAAGGCTAACAACACAACAATCACAAGAAGAAGAACAAGAGAAGAAGAAAAACCCAAATTCCACATATTTGCATAAGAAATAGCCATTGCATATTGAACGAAAACAATTTTATTGGCCTCTTGCATTTTTGGTGATAAGGTTCGGGCATGATTATCAGTTTGCCGAAGACGAAAGATAATCCGATTTATCCATCTTATCCTTGAAAACAGACGTCCGGAATAGGGGACGAATCTGTTTTAAGGAAAATGTGTTAAACACGTAATTCAAGTTTTATATTTGCATTTTCGATTTCGATTTTATGTTTTAAAAATGATTGACGATTTGTATTAGAAGATATTCCTATTCAGTTTATAATTATTATTATCTTGTGAAGGTTTCCCTACAATGAGAAATAAACCATAAAGGAAAAAAAAATAAGATGAGCACAGAAAGGATACTGATCGCACAACCAAATCGGTATTTTGGGGGTGTTGTACTTGTTCTTGTCCTGATTAATCAGGCGAATCCTTGCCTGGTAGTCGTTTTCCCCTCTGAATTGAAAAATAACAAAGTGAAGAAATGTTATATCTAAAACATGAAAGAAAATAAAGGGTCAGTGGTGACTTACGCCTCCTTCTCTTGAACTTAACTTGGAAACGCTTGAAGTAAGCTCCCGACTTCTGTGCTTTGACAAACACCTGTAAATAACATAACCTAATATTAGAAAATACACCATAAATCAAATACTATAATTGGCACAAAATTCTTTTAAACTGACCCTTGAACAAGATACGAATGCGGTTCTTATTGGTTTTAGTCACTCTGACTTGGAAAGTGATGTTACTGATATGAAAAGTACAACTAGTGAATGTTATTATCTTGGAAATAATTTTTTTTCTTGGTTTAGTTGAAATCGAAAATGTGTCTCTCTATCCATTGTTGAATCTGAGTATGTAGGTGTAGGAAGTTATTGTTCACAATTGTTATGGATGAATTCAATAAAATGATTGAGGACTATGGTTTACAGAGTGACACTCTTACTAATTTTTGTGATAACTCTAGTTCTATTAACACTTCTAAGAATCCAGTTCAGTATTCTCATTCAAAATACATCAATATTCGGCATCACTTTATACGAGATTTGGTTGAGAAATGCACTATTCGCATTGAGTATGTTAACACTTAAAATAATCTTGTAGACATTTTTATCAAGGCATTATATTATGAGAGATTTTTCTCTTTGAGAAGATATCTCAATATATACTCTATTTGTTGAGTCTGCATGCCACGACATTTGCCCACATATCTTCGTGGCATTGTATATTACGCTATTTTCCTTTAACTTTTTTCTTTTTAAGTTATTAGACATATCTTCCATAGTGTCTCAGTTGTTGAAGTTACTATTCTAAAATGTGCTGGTGAAAAGGATATATGTTTCTAAAATCAAGACGTGGGTTGTTTATTCCAGAAACATGTGTTTCTCCCGAAATCACAAAATCAATATCTTGTCTAATGCAGGAAGTCCAGCGAAATTCTAAAGGGGTGAAAATTATGCTAATTTAATGATCAATGGGATCTAATAAAGAAGCTCATGGGTATAAATCTATGATCAATTCGATCAAATGAAATGTTAATTTTGTTTCTTGATAAAGAGGAGGTACTATCTACTCCTTAACATAATATACCAAATCCACTTAACAATTTAGGATTTTACTTCATTTTGGGTTAAGATTTTACAATCCATTGACCTTGTGGATGGATGCCATTCACATTTGAGACCGCATCTCCAATAGTTGAATCTATTATTTTTTTATGTGAATTTCCCTTTACATATTTTAGTCATAAACTTCTAGAACATGCATCACTTTGTATGAGTTGGCTTCTTGTTGATCTTTTGTTCATACACACGAGATGAGGATATGAATTTCTCATTCTTTTAGAAGACATGGTAATGTTGAATTTTCATGTAGTGTTATAGATGAGAGGACTAATGTGGAAGGTGAGATACTATCAGGATCTAAGACCTTCATGAGCTATGGTAATATGGTTTCAATGTTTGCTATTTTTCCTTAACTTTTTTGGGATTTCTTTATTTAAGGGATTCTTTTTAAACCTAGATTCTCCTTTTATAGGTTAGTATATATTTTCTAGGTTTGACTTGTAGGACTCTTGGGCTTCATTTCTTATACACCCACACTTGGGCTTCATTTTTTATACACACACACATGTGTGTGTGTTAGTGTGTGTGGTCTTCATTTCATCCACATGAACACACACACACTCTCAAATTTAAATTATTTTGCATTAATTGTGTTTTCTTCTCTCTTATTTTTTGCTTGAGTGTGATCCTTGAATTAATATCTACTTGCAAGCATGGACAAAATCTTTTCAAGTGTCAAATCACTTTTTTGCTAGTCCAAGTATCGATTCATCTTCTTTACCATCATCGGACGACTCTTCTCTAAGAAGCGCCACCACTCTTGGATTCACCACCATGATTGATAGTCCTCTACAACCTCAGTCAACTCCCTTAGCGGATGTTAGCATCAATGTCTTCCCTGATGCACCGACTGGTGTGATAGCATCTAGAGTTGAAACTGCTCCTAGTTTGCCGCCCTCTATTATCTAGCCACCTCATCGCCACCGACTACACCGACACCACCTCCTGCTCGGTCAACTGACAAATTTCACCACACCATCCGAGTCTCTGGCCTCCTCACCATCATGTCCTACTCTAATCAATATGTCATACCAGAACACCATTGTTCCACTCACCGAGTTAACTAATCCACATGCAACATAATTCTCAGGAGATCAATGGAATGAAATTGATGTCGAGAACCAGCCAAATTTGACCTTATCTGTGATTCGCTCAAGCCAACCTACACGCCATCATCATGAAAGTACAAATGCCTCCATGGCTATGGGACTAACATTTCTGAGTCTCCAGACTCAGTCCTCGATGTGTTCAAGAAAGATAGATCAAGATCCAAGAAGCAGAAAACTCATAAAAAGCAAAAGAAGAAAATTTGAAAGAAATCTATTGAGGTTTCGAAGAAAGGGTGAGATGCAGTCGCATATGTGATTGCCTATGTTATCGACATCCCCGCCGACACTTATTTGTCAGCTACAGTTGGTGGCATAAGTCCCCTATGCCTATGGAGGGCTCTGATACTGATTTATAGGCCTCATAATTATTTGCTAGGTGTACTCATTCCTCCTTCGCTCTGGTATCCAATTATCTTGACTATTACCATGAACCGACTGACCCTAATCTTCTACATCTTCGAAAGGGGAAAGGCATAGCCATTAGCCCTTTGCCTCCCACTACCAAGATGATGCTTGAAATCACAAGTGATGAGAACCTCTCAGCTGGAGATAATTCTAGCTCGCGTACGTCTGTTGATGAGTTCATCGACAAATACGATGGGGATGCAGATCTTGTCATCAATGTTTTTGAGGATGCATTTGAGGATACTACCATGAATGCGATCCCTAATGCTGCTAAAGATGCGTTCACATCTGTGTCCACGTTTGGTGCAAACCACTATTTGGGTGGTGCTTTATCTAACACTTTTTATACCGCGACTTCTCATGACAGGTACAAGATGTTTGAGGGCAAATCTCTGATAAAGGAAACAAATTTTCACTTTCCACCATTATGAACATATAACTTTGATAATTTTTTTGAGATCCCATGATTCATGCGCAACATTGAAGATGTTGCTCCTTTTGAGCATGCATTGATCTATGAGTTTTACTCTAACTTGAGTGCGGACGTGCGTGATCCTACTTCCTTGAAATACGGTCATTTTTATGTGCGTGGAGAGATTTACAACTTCACACCAGTTTTGATCAATGAACTATTTGAGACCCCAGATGTAGATGAAGAACCTGAGGAAGCTGACTTCACTCGTATGATCAAGTTTTTGAAGAGTGATCTTACTGGGGAGTTGTCAACCTAGTTCCCTTCCTCAAGGTTGACGTCGTTCTAGGGATTTTGTCACAAAGTGTGTTACATCAAATGGACTCTTTCAAATAATAACTCCAGAGTCATTGAGGATTATGCCCATATTCTCTACTAACTGGGAATGTGGATGACGTTTAATTTCGGTGCTCATGCCTTTAATGTCGTCACATTCTTCATCACATTCTCTTTGAGAAATGACTTATGCTTTCAAACGACTTACAAGCAAGGTGCTCATGCATTTGATGTTGTCACATTCTTCAATTTTGGTGCTCATACCTTTGATGTCGTCACATTTTTTAGGTCTCTTATAAAAGTAAGGTGTGCTTATATAAAGTTGAGGGGTTACTCACAAACTGTTAGAATAAGGTGACCAACAAGCCAACTTGTGGCTGTGGTCTGACCATTCTCTTGTAATACAATCGTTTTTTATTCGTAATAATATCCTTTTTACATATTGGCATTCCATATCTTTTATCCCATGCTAGTTGCATAGGTATGGTCCTGATGAAGTTACTTTATTACGGTGGATTGGTCTAGCAGAACCGTGATATAATCCAGCACGTAATGTAACTCGTCGAACTTGTTCCTAGTCTTAATGGGAAAGGCCTGTATCCTCATTATGGCGTAACCCTTTACTAGGAACAAGTTCGACGAGTTACATTACGTGCTGGATTATATCACGGTTCTGCTAGACCAATCCACCGTAATAAAGTAACTTCATCAGGACCATACCTATGCAACTAGCATGGGATAAAAGATATGGAATGCCAATATGTAAAAAGGATATTATTACGAATAAAAAACGATTGTATTACAAGAGAATGGTCAGA
>BMAC01000071.1:858029-869039 GCA_014905375.1 Phtheirospermum japonicum
GTGTTATACGGTGTGTTTACACCGATTTTCCGGAGGCATATCGCAGTCCCGTATCGCCGTCGTTGGAGGATCGCCGTCGTCGGAGACGTCCTTGCCGTTCATACGCTGCCCCAGTTCTTCGCCGGACTACCGCCGTAGTAGCCTGTCGCTTCCGAAGTCCGACACCGCTGCCGGGAACAGCCCTGCTGTCAAGCCGAGGACTGTCGCTCCGGTTTGCCGCTGCCTAAGCCGCGAAGATTGCCGGAGTTTATTCCAGCCACTGCGGTTCCGAAGAGCAGCGCCTGCCGCCGTTCCAAACGCAGCCGGAACCGTCGTTTCCGCCGCTGCCGTGCAACAGTCCGCCTCCCTTGCCAGCAGCTGCGTCGTTCCCGCCGACAACCTCCAGCCGCGTCGCCCGCTGAGTGCCATGAGAAACAAGTGTTAAATGTATATATGTATGCATGTGATGTGTATATATATGCTGTGCTGTGTATGTTTTCATATATATATATATATGATATATAATGTATGTGTGGTGTTATGATATGTATGTACTGTAACATATATATGTGAACATGCATGCAAACTGAATGTGATATAATATATATATATAAACATATTAATGTTGCATGATGCTGTGTACATATGTTTATAATATATATGTATATGCATGCTGTTTTTAAATATTATATATATATGTATATTTGATATGTATATATACAATATATAATTATATATATAATTGTTATATATATATGTTTAATAGAAACCGATCATGCTTGTTTGATTTTTAGAAATCGAATTGTTTCTATTTATTAAAAGCAATTAAAACATTGTTTGAATTAATTGATTATAAAATTGGGCCGTCGTCAATTTGAATTCGATTCAAATTACCTTTATTTAAAAATTTTTGTTTTCCGCTGCGCGACGGTACCACCGATTTCCAACGCAAACGACTTACGCTTTTAAGGAGATTAACTGAAGCACAAATGTTTGAGAGCATATTTATTCTTGCTGTAGATTTTGCATGAGAAGAGATGCAACTGGGAATGCCGTCATCATCCGACATAACATCCTACGGCCATAATTCTTTTCTTTCATATTGTTTACTGTTTTCGTTAAAATCAAGTCTTATGATTGTGAATCTTAGTTTTTGGAAGAGTTATACTGATTTACATCATATATACTCTTAAGAAGTTTTTAGTTTATCTTTAATTAGTAGATTACGCCTTTTGTAATCATAAAATGCAAGTTTTATGATTAATAGATTTGATAAATAGATTTCGAGTATGAATTTGTATATGTGTGCATTTTCCCCTAATTTTTTATTTCTTATGTTATGTTAAATTCTGGTAATTTGGTTAATTGGTTTCGAGTATGAATTTTTATATGTGTGCACTCATCCCTAATTATTGATTTCTTATGTTATGTTAATCATAAAAAACTATTTCTTACTTTTACTCTATTTTTTCTTACTTGTTGTTTTTTTATTTAACCTGTAGTTAATGCTATTGGTAGTGAGATCTTTGTATTTTTCTTGTATGATGGTGAGACTTTAGCTAATAAAATGGATTTTAGTGATTCGTTCGAGAAACTCTTGCTGAAAATACAAAATTAGTGGAAGAAAGATAATTTCCCCATGCAATACTCGACTCGTGATTTTTCTAATTGTGTTTTGGATACTGATGATGATTTCAATACTATGGTGACATTGGCTGTGTTGTATAATTTGGACCATTTGACAGTTGAAACATGTGAGCAGTCTGCATATTCGTCTTATAATGAGAACAACTTTTTGACAAGATATCGACAATAATGGTGTTGAGTAATATTTACTATAACGCCCCGATTTCACTTTAGTCGAAAAATGATTTATATTTTTTTAAATAATTAAATGGAGAAATCTTGGCGTCACAATAAATGTCTAATTTTCACGATTTTAACATAAAAGATTCACATTTTTTAAAACGTTCAAGAAATACGCAGCGGAAATATTCATCAGATAAGCAACCAATCATCATCAAAGAAATTTATAATTTAAAAACACTCCTTTATGTCTAGTTCAACTTTTATTTCAAACAATGAAACAAGTTTAGAAACACAGAACCAACATCAAGAGTTTTCATTCCCCTCCTCGCTTCCCTTTCATTCGATATCTTCATTTGTACCTGAAAAACACGTGGTTGATTGGGATGAGCTCAACGTACTCAATAGTTACACCGACATACCTCATGCAAAATTATACAACTCACAAATAGCACAATTAAATATAGAATTCATAATTTTAATGTGGAAGACAGTTGACTGCAGCTAAAACGCGGCGGGTTTCACATTAGGCCCTTGGTTTTAATCATTGGATATAGCACGCTGGGATAAACCCAATGACCCTTTTCCCCGGTCACGGACAACTTTTGCGGTCCACGGCTATATTAATTTATAAACATAGAATTTCATGATACACATTGCACTTAGATTTGAGCACGTAAAATTTAACACAAGACAAGTCGGTGGTCTCTACCTCGTAAAAATGTCGTGGAAAATCGAGTGGTATGCACGTAGTTGAAATCCTAAGTCCCTTTAATGCTCGTCACCTAGTCAATTAGAAAATATATTTTTAATTAGTATTCTTCATATTTAAAATTTATAATAATAATAATAATAATAATAATAATAATAACAATAATAATAATACTAAAATAATAAACTGGACTAAAAAGAAGTTTTATTAAAGTTTCAGGGGCTGGATCGAGACTTTTATAAATTTGAGGGCTGAAATGGGGCCTCTGGTTAGTTGAGGGTTCAATCGAAAGGATGGTAAAGTCTGGGGGTTCAAATCGAAGGGGACTGGTCTTCTGGGGGTCAAACTAAAATTTTAGGAATGTGGGCTGGGTATAAAATAAGGAACACAGCCCCTTTTAGCCTGAAACCCATCTTTCCCCCTTCGGTTTTCCTTTCTTCTCCAAAACAGAAAATGGCAATCGGCGCAACAATTGGCAATCTGCATGCGGCGCAGCACCGGCGAAACGGAGGCGATGGGCTGACTGCCGGTAGCATTTTCTAGCGGCAACGCCACGCAGTGGGTCCAGGTCCGATTCGGAGGGTGCAAGGTCCTCTCTGTCCTCTTCGGAAAACTTACGGCGTGGGCAGATAGAAACAGCGAGCGGCGTAGGTGGCTGCGTGGAAGCAGTGGTCCTCTATCCTCCTTCGACTGGATTGTAGTGGCGGTTGGTGGCGTTGATGGAAGGCGCTGGGGCGGCGATTTGGGTCGGGCCGGTCGGACCGTGGTTGATTCGGATTGTGGCGGCGTTGAGATCATGGCCGCTGGTGTCGATTCGGCCGGTGGTTGCAAAATCGGAGGTGTGGAGTGGCGATTTGAAAGGGTGGCGCGGCCATGGTTGGTGGTTGTCGCGGCTGGGCATTACCAATCGATACCGGGCCGATTGACCGTGGCTGGACCGGGCGGCGACGGTGCTGAAACCGTGGAACTGCTGGGTTTTGTTCGGGTGGCGGTGTAAGATGTGGATTTTGACCGGAAATTGTTTGGTGTCGGCGACTATTGATTTTTGGCAGGGGTGTATGGTTTGGGATTGGCCGTGGTTTGGCTGCAGTTGAGTTGGACGGTGCCGTGTGCCAGCACTTCGGCAGTAGGCGTGGAGATGGTGCTGCAGTCTGGTTTGAAACGGTGATCGTTTGGGTTTTTGGACAGGGGTTGTAAGACTGGGAACGATCGGTTAGTTGACGACAATGGATGTTTGGGTTTGTGGTTGGAATCGGCAGCCGATTCGGTTACGATGGCTGCCGTAATATGCCGTAATATGGATCAAACGATATACGTTCTTGAAACATTTTTAGGAAAACACAAGAATAGATTTTTACCTGTTGCGGCTGTTTACAGAATGCTGAAAGTTGTGAAGGTTGGGGGTGATGAATTAGGAACGACTAGAGAATAAAATGTAATTTTGTTTTTAAACTAAAGGTGGTTTTAAATTTGGATGGTTAGGGTGGAGTCTTGGTGGACTAGGGCCAGCAATTGGGCTTCGATTTTAAAGTCCGTAAAGAAAACGATCCACTAGACGACTTAAGTTTAAAACTAAAGTAATTCCGTGAAATAACCCATTTGAGGAATCTAAATTTTAAATTGAAATAATTTCTTAGGTGACCCAAATGTGTGAGGCCCCGTCTATTTACTCTTATAATTTATTTAAATTAATTCGATTCTTCTTTATATTACTATTTTTATTTTATTTTAATTGAAATATTTTATTACAATAATATTTTGTTGGAATGTATATTGGATATTATGAAATTTTTATTTCTACTTATTTAATTTTGTAATGGAAATAAATACACACGGTATTTTTATTTTAACTCATTGTTTAAATCGGGCTCAAAATCCTTTAAACCTATTCAATTAAATAGGCCCAAACCATTGAGCCCAGCCCAATAATTTGAGCCCAAATAATAAGCCAAAGGCCAGCCCATTTCCAAACCGCCTCAGTTTTTCTTTATCATCCCCAATCTCAGATCACAAAGACGTCATTAGTTTTTCATTTTTTCTTCTTACTTTCGCTAGCATCAAACCCTTGGTAGCAGATTTTTTCGTCAGCTAATTGTTAAAAATCTAACCAATGGATCATTACGAAATTTTAACCGTAGATAGCTCATTAAATAAGGTTTCCAACGCCACCTCCAGATCGACGATCGGAGTTCTGGATCATCGGCAAAACGCCGGCGAAGTTCCTGCGCGCTGTTACAATTCGTCCGGCGCCGTCGAACTTTGGCGGCCGATTTCCGGCGAACGGCAGGTCCAAAGTTAACATATTATATATCAATTTGTTCGTCTTTAATTCAGCTTCGAAAGCCCTCAATTAATTTTATGTTTCGGGTCTTATGAAATTGGGGTTTTGAGCTTGAAAGATTATGTGTATTTGTAAGTATATGTGTTGTGTGTGATTGTGTGTGTTTTTCGGCCCGGTGATGGTCGGAGCTTGGTCGGGGAGCAGCAGGAGGTTGTCGGCAGTGCAGCCCGCCAGGTTGAGGTGATGTCGATTGAAGGATGTGCTAAACCTTAGTTTTGAAGTTTTAGGATGAAAATGAATTGGGTTAATAAGTTATGGGTTGGATTTTGGGAATTAGATAGAATTTTGGACTTAATTGTAGTTTTGAAACTTCAATCTGACCCTCAAAGTTTTAATTTAGTCCCCTGAAATCAGGTTTTGATTTATTCCGAATTGACCCCAAATCAGGTTCTTTGAAACTGCAGATTGACCCCAATTACTTTATTAATTTTTCAAAATCGTACAACTTTCTTGTTTTTGAGCCGAAATGGGTCAAACGACTTTCAAATGATTTGAAATTTGAACCATAAATTCGTTATAACATCCTACTACGCAAGACGTATCTAAAATTATAGATTTACTCTTTAAACTCTAGATTTCTAGAATCGAGGTCGAACGTCTTTATTAGACTATTACGCGATCAAGCCGATTAGTTTCACTTCCAAGTGACTTAGGATCTTAGATATTACTTTATTATATGTTATATTTATAATTTTTATAAATATATTATGTTTTAGGACTCAACATGAGCTTTTGTTTGGAAGTGACGAGGCATTTCATATACTAGATCAAGAACCTCGTAAAGCCGCCGTATCTTTGTGCTTGATTTTGGAAACAACCTCAGAGAAGGTGAGTAAAACTTTCTAAACTGGGGAGTTTGAAAATTCTCAAATTATAAAGCGCTGTTTGTGCTTATCTGCAAGTAATTATTTTTAACTGTAAAGTTTTTGATTTTACAAATCATGAAGCACTTGATTGATCGAACATATTTTTCTACTTGTATAAACTTTTGAAAAATAATACTTTGAAGGAAAATATGCAAGTGTGCATTACTTTGTGCTTGTGTTTAATCATAAATTCAATTATATAATTTTATATCAAAGGTATCGTTTGAACTCGATTGTTGCTATTGACTGTCTGTTATCATTTGTCTGTCAACCGTTACTGTTTGTAACTGTCACTGTCAGTCACTGTTACTGTCTGTCTGTCGTTGTCACTGTCTGTCAGGCACGAGTAGTTTGGGCAATCAATCGAGCAGGTTGCCTGTGGTTCTTGCTTGACTACTCGTGGTACCTATTCCCATTTTTCCTGGTCGGGTCGGAGACGACGGCAGGATTTGGGTCGTAGATTGGGTATATTCCGGAATATGACGTACCCTGGGTTTGAATCCCAAAGCTTAAGGGACGTTGAGCCTACTGGGAGGGATAAGGTGATTGAGGCTTCGGCCGGGAGTGTCACCTTTCATGGTGAGCGGAAACGTATGGGTCATGTTTGATCGACATTGATTCTACGTTTATGTGAGTTAATCTGGTTCGGAAACTAAGTGCTACGCGTGGGAGCCACCTCTAGAGTCCTTCGGGAGCTAAGTGCTACGCGCGGGAGCCACCTCTAGAGTTCCGTACCCGACACTCACAAATTGGACTGACTGTTTTAGAACGAGACAGATTTTCCTGTCTGTTTAACCGTTAACTGTTTCAATTGATTTTTTTTAAAAACAAGAACGAGACAGCTTTTCCTGTCTGTTCAACTGTTAAATGTTTTCAATTGATTTCTTAAAAAAAAATAATAATTAAGCATTGTCTGTTTGTTCTAAATGTGATAGTTGGTTAGTTTTTGAGAAAATCTATCGTTTGTTTAATTTTAAAATATGTTAATTTTGAAGCTGCTGACTAGAATTTTGTTAAACGTATGAAAATAGTTTTACACACCAAGTGCTTGGATTATTTTATGAAAATTATTTTCTAAACTCTTGTCAGTTTTATATTTTAAAAGAAAATCTACATTTCAATTGCTTGTCCTCACTGAAGCTCTTTTAGCTCACGCTCTCGTTTGTTTTAAAACCAAACTCTCCAGATATCGACATTTTGAGAGTGACCCAAATCTCGATCCTCCCGGTGAAGAGTGGCTCGTTGGCTAGGACTACCTTTTATCAGTTTAGTATTATTTGTATAAAGATCTAGTCCTATTAAGTCTACCAACACGACAAGTTTTAACGAACAGAAGGTGAGATTTTGTTTGTTTATTTATTTATATTAATATTAAGGTAGTATTTTATTTTGGGGCGTTACAAAATGTATTTTTAAATAAATAATTAATTTAAACATTAAATAAATCATAACAGTTTTAGGAGTCGAAAAATATATATATAATTTATTTGGTAACCGAATTGTTAATTCGATTAAATAGAATTCGTAGAGTATTTAAAACTAGAAAAAATAGATATTCGTTTATGGTGACGAGCTTGGGACTAGAATTATATTTTTAATGCATGATGAATAAATAAATAAATAAGAATGTATTTGATGTATGGATGTTACATTTATTTTCTCTTTTTTGTCCCTCGAATAATAAGACTCTTTTGATGGATGGTTGGGATAAACAAATTATGGGTGTTGGTCAGAAATTTAAAGATGGTGCTAGAGAGTTTCGTATTACATTGCGTAAAATGGCAATTGGTGTCGGCTTTAATTTCGATTGGGGGAAGAATTATTCCAAAAGAGTTTCAGCAACATGCATAGAGAAGGAGAGTATGGGGGTGAGGTTGGTATGTGTATGCGTCAATGGAGCCTAACAATAGTTATTTTTATGTGAAGATAATGAATAACGTACATACATGTTGTTCATGTTTTAGATCTTTGAAATATAGTCGTGTGTGTGCAGATTTGGTTTGTAACTTGATTATGAACCGAGTGCATAAGAATCCAGAGACTCAGCCGATTGATATTGTAAACTTATTTTTGCATGAATATGGTTTCAAAATAGCGTTCACCATTGCATTTGATGGTGTTGAGAAGGTGAAGAAGTGTGATTAACACGAATTTGTCTTTACTTTAGTTAGTTTTTATTGTTAATTCTTGTATCAGTTGGATAGATTAAGCTTATTTTCGTATTTTCGTATCTCCAGCTTATTTTACCGCATATTGATCATAATAGACGTAAATGGGTAATCATTCTCTATTTTTCCCATACAGCTAAGTAACCGGAGGAGTTCAGTGCTTAAATAGATGAAATGTGACGATCGAGAGACAAGATCGAGCTTTCCAGTGAAGAAGTAGAAGATTTATCGAATAACTGAGACGCGAAGGCAGGAGCATCGATCGATGCTAGCATCGACGTGCTGTCGACACTGCCGCATACCCACGTTGATCGACCATCCGTCGACGGTGAGCCAAATTTGGGAGAGATGTGTACGGAGGTTGAGATTTGGGATATGGTGGAGAACGCCCCTCTTGCGCTTTTTGATGATGTCATGGACAATAATGAGGAAGTTTTGCCGTTGGAGAGCTCGGAGGATGATGGCGATTCGAGTTTACCTGCTCTCAGTGAGAATGGAGGAGTTGCGGTGCCAAATTTGGATAAGGACGAGATGACCGAGCCTCTTCTTGTGCCACCCTAAGTGTTGATCGAAATTGAGACTGAGATGGTGGTAGAGGCGATCGAGAAGAATACCGACCCCCTCCCCTAAGCCCAGATTTTTCATTTCATATTTTTGAAGGTGTTAAGTTGTTAATCGAGGAAAAAATGAAGTTTTGATTGGTCGATGGTCATTTATTTTGTTCGAAAGATTTCTTAGTTTTTCAAGTAGTCAAGGATCGCCCCATGTTCCAATTGCCCTTTGATATGTTCGTGGTGATCGACTACTTGCTTTTCCGACCTCCGAAGCGAGTTGAAGTTTCTCTTATTCTACGACTTGCTTTCCGTGACCGCCTTGGTAATCTAAATTGCCCGCTCTTGCTATTGGAGAACACTAAGGAGTGGCATGATTGTCACCTTTTCTTGGATCCGGGATAGCATCGTCCGTAAAGGGCGTCGAGCTTTCAACGTTAAACAAGCGCTTCTCATGTGGCAACCCGAGCTTTTAGTATCCTACAAATAAAATCGAGAAAATCCTAATAATTAATTATTTTATTATTTGTTTTTTTTGTTTGTTTTTGTAGGTTGTTCATCAAGACATTTTTAATCATGCGATTCGAGACGATGAGATGATTGCACAGTGCTATTTAGAGCAGCTCGACTATTTAGTCGTCAGGGATTTTTTTTTCTCACTCCTTCCTCTTTTTATTTATATATATATATATATGGCAATCAGGAAATTGCTGGGTTTTTATAGGGGGGAGGATGGTTGAGTAGTGATTTATAATCGTGCAATTTTAATTCTTGGTTTTTTAGTAGATAATATTTGAACGTGATTGATTGCTATTTCCGCGCGTTATTGTGTTTGTCTGGCTTGCCTATCGAAGTTAATTAAATATGATTTGATTTTTTTTTTGTCTTTGAGCGTGTATAAGTGAATAATTTCTCAAAATTATTATTTTTATATATATTGTAAAATGGTACTTGGACGCAAACGATTTTGCAAAACTTTTAAAGTAGCATCAATTAAGAATATTTTCATGCAAAAACCTGTGAGTAGCCTGAGTGTTTATCATCTTTGCATGTACTTAAGTGAGTTTTGTTTTGATTATCGCTTTCTAGGTTAATTTAGTTTAATCAAAAACCGACAATAAGAACGATAAAGAAAACCAAACGCCGATCACATCCATCCTCGAGAGACACGACTCGGGACAACTCACCGCACCTACAGTCGACTCCGTACTATTGCGGAGACGATTTCTAGAGCGTCGAGAAATCTTCGATCAAATTTTGGCGATCTCAACAAACTTTTGGGCCCATCACCGTTTGATTTGTTAAACTGACACCACTTTCTAAGCCCTAAGTTAACAACAATCCGGATGCAATCTTGCGTAGCCACTTTGTTTGTTTCTTTGTTTAATAATATATTTAGGTTTTCCTTCTCCTCGTTTCTATCATAGCATATACGTATACGTAAAAGGATTTGAGTTGAACTTATTTGTGCAAATTCCGACATTGATTAAATAAGTTTGCTAAGAAAGTTTGGGTTCTGGTTGCATACGCACTCGATAGGATATCTTATAATAATGATGCCTAATCAGCGTGGAAGTAAGAGGAAAACGAAACAAACGTTGGTAGTTTTGGGAAGAAGATACGATCATATTCAAATTCTTACACAAAGGAAAAGGAAGCCTTTGATATATGTGAGACTGGTGAGATCGGGGAAGAAGAGGAGGAGTTTGATTACATTGAGCCTCCTCATAGAATTGCAAGGTCATTGATTGAAGATTGGGTTCAATTTTTGAGACCCGGAATGGTTTTACTTAAAAGTTACATATCGGTAGATAAGCAGATAGATATTGTGAGAAAATGTAAAAACATAGGCATTGGAGAAGGAGGGTTTTATGTACCCAGGCTCAAATGCGGAGCTAAGATGATTCTACACTTGATGTGTCTTGGTCTTGACTGGGATGCTGATCAAACACCTATGGGGAAACAAGAAAGCATGATGGTACCAAGCCCCCTGCTATTCCTCAACAATTGTCTTCGCTAGTTAGATGCGCAATTCATGATTCGCATATGCTAATTATGAAAAGACTGATAAGATTTAATAATCTTAGTACTGGCCTCGCTCAGGAGATACTCCCGCCAATGTCTCCAGATGTGTGTGATAAATTGATGGTCGGATGTCCGGGTAGGCCAAGTCCCAAAGGTTAACCGATCAGATTGTCTAGGCTAATAATGAGTTCCATTAACTATTAGTTGGAAAATATAATTTTCATAGTATTAGACATCATAGCAATTAGTTGTAATGGTTGTATAAACTTGACTCAGATATATGATGATTTTATTTTCTCATATATTATAAACCACCCCTATATATTAATTCAAAACCCTCTTAACCTATGTGTCTGCTTCGTATGCTTCGTTTGACAAATAAAAAATTCTGGTGCTTCGTTTGCTTATGTGTCATCCGAGCCTAATATTTACCTAATTTAATATTTTTCTTTTTATTGCATCTTACCTAATTAATTTTATTATTATTTTTTTCCTTATTCAATACTTTCCTTTGATTCTCCTGATAAAAAATTAGAAATAAGTCATATATAATTAGTAGATA
>BMAC01000071.1:894323-940710 GCA_014905375.1 Phtheirospermum japonicum
TAAGGGTTTCCTTCTCCCACCACAATTACATAAATACCATGACACCATGACCGACTTAGAATTAGAATTTCTCCTATATGCTAAGTTCCCATAAATAATAGATCTCTTACCAGAATAGGTCTGGGCCTATTATTCTTTCCATATAGTCCGTCGGGACCCCATAAACCATCCATATAAGCCTAATATCTATAAAGCCCATAACCGAGCTCAACAACCAGCGCCCAACACATAAAAGCATAAGAGATCGCGACTCTATATGCGAACTCATCCGCATATTCCAAATCGCTACTCTATAAACCAGCTCGCTCACCTCCCAAAAATGAGGTCGCTTTCCATAAATACCCTCATATATTACGTATGGATATTTAGTGTCGTATCATCCATGATGTGGCTGGGTGGCGTGGCAGGATTTTTGTGGAGGCGTGATTAAGAATATGAAGGAAGATGAGAAGGGGAAAATACATTTTTTGCGCGTGGAATTGGGGCTCTCCAAAAATGTGCACACGTGGAACCGAACCTCATATATTTGAGGCTCTCTCATATAGTGTAGGAGCGGGTTAATCCTACAAGTTGCGCCTGGTAAATAGTATACCATCTCATTTTCGAAGACGATGACCCTTTTATATCTCTAATATTTTTTAATACAGTAATAAATGCAAGCTATATATATATGTTTTCCAACCTTACATTTGACGTGGGGAAAAATCTCAGGCCCCACCCCCTAATATGTTTCCTGGTTTTTGATCACCGCTGCCCTGACTTCAATGTCAAGAGTTGTAATTCATGCATTTAAGATAATAAGTGCAGACATAGCATAATGAACTATATGTCATTGTTTACTAATGCATGCCCTGTTGCAACTTGAATAAATGATGCAGTTACTCTTCATAATAATAGTTTGACTTATTTTGCTCCAATTTTAATTATACCTACTTTCTATATTTAAAAAAGAAAAGAAATGAATACCATCATAAATATAACTTCGAGTTAATTTTAAATGGAGAAAAATCTTTTTTACCTCCTGAACTATGACTATTTTGACCACTTTACCTCCTAAACTTTTTTTTTCGTGCAAATTACCTCCTAAACTGTACGAAATTTGCACTTAACCTCCTGAACTCCAATTATTGGTGGAACTTTTGGTCGAATCTCACTCGTGTGACATACACTTACATATAAGGGGTAAAACCGACTTTCCTTCTCTTACTTATGCTCCTTCTCAAAATAATGGCACGTAAGCCACTCGTGTGACTTGTTAAAATAATATTCACATTAATATATGTATACACGTAGGATTTGGAACCTCTTGGGGAGAACTTCTCCTATCTCTATAAAAGAGGTGCATACCTCTCATTAGTTTTACCTTGTTTTTATCGTATTTGGGCTCTCAAAACTACCTCTTACTTTATCTAACTTAATCATTGGAGGACCTTCACGGGTTGTTTTGAAGGATTGGCTAGGTCGCCAGGAGAATATCTGGAGGCTTGGTAGGTCGCTGTGACATATTTGAAGGCTATTTTAGGTCGCTGACTTCGTATTTCAGGTCAGTACCCCGTATTCTTGGTAAACAATCCTTTGGTTTTATCAAGTGGCGCCGTCTGTGGGAAAGAGGGACAGCGAGTCCCTGAGCGAAAGGCGTGAGAAATCTCATAAACGAAGCATGAAGGATAGTAACATATTACCCATAACCCTACACTATGGTTTTGGATCGAACAAACCAAAGAAGAAGAACAGAGTAGCGGGTATCAATGAAGAAAACACAATGAAAGATGGACAAACACCTTCTCAGGTGGAACCGGCACTTCCAAGTTTGGGTGGTACACCGCCGCCCTCCCCAAAGCGTCGTGATGAAAAAGGACCGGCAGAAGGCTTGGAGGAGAAGACGCCGGAGGTGGTGGCGCAGAGAGCGATTCATATAGGAACGAAGGAATGGAAGGATTTACCCAAGGATAAGCCTTGCCAAATTAAAAAAGGATTCTTAGATGGGCTAATTGGATTTCGTGCCTCTGGAAAAGCAGGAGGAACTGAACAAGTACCTAGCTGGCGAGATGGGTACTCTGAAAGAGAAGGGTGATGGACCTAACAGCGAGCAAGAGGAGAGATCGGCAACCAGGAAGGCAAAACAAAATGAAAGGTCTCTATCTAAGAGACGTTCTCATGGAAGGAAAGGTCGAAGTAAGCGAAAATATGAGGATACTTCTAGTTCTACCTCGTCCACGAAATCTCATACTTATAAACATAAGCATAAGGGGAAGGGGGTGAAGGTAAGGAGAAACCATTACAGGCGTCGAGGTCGCTGACATGGCAAGCATACCAGTGAGAGCGGAACCCGGACCTCGGGTACAGATGGCGAATCTCAAGATAAAACTCGTAAGAGCTGCAGCGGATACAACGAATGAAATGGTGAGAATGAGGTGGGGCCAGGTAATAAGGCTTTTAGAGAGATGCGGGAGGTCCTGCTAAAATTACAAAAGCAAGAGTAGAAGGAGAGAGGTTCCACGAAGATAAGGGACATCCCTTTTCGGATGATATATTGCAGGCCGCGATGCCCAAAGGGTATAAAGCATTGGAGTTTCAGTATCGGGGGACGACAGATCCAGTCGAGCATTTGCTGCTCTTCGAGAATGCAAGGATGTTACATAATTATACGGATGTTGTGGCGTGTCGGGCCTTTGTATCCACTTTGAGAGGAATTGCACAAAACTGGTTCTACCAATTGCCACGGGGGAAAATTACCAGTTATCAGGTGTTGCGAGATGCTTTCTTGAAATAATTTTCCAGCGTGAGGCAGAATGCGAAGACGGCACAGTCGCTTTTTACTATGGTGCAGTGACCTGATGAAACATTGAAGCAATATGTTAACAGATTTACCAGTGCCACTCAGGAAGTAACTGTTGCTACGGATGAGATGAAAGCTGGAGCTTTACACCAAGGTTGACAAGGGAGGACTTACGCAAGTCTTTGGTAAAGAAGGAAGCGCGAACATACGATGAAGTTTTGGAGAGATGCCATAAGTATATACAGGTGGAGGAAGCTGAAGAGGAGCATCGAGTGCGTTTTGGTAGGGAGGTCGCAGATACGGGAGGCGGTGTGTCTAGAAGGGAATTAAGGAGAGAATCCAGAAGGATAGTGCACGGGCTATTGACCCCGAGTCCTATGGCTAGAAGAATACCGGAAGTAGATATGCAGAATTGGAGAAATGAGAATTTCACACCATTGGCTTACCCGCGGGCTAAATTGTTTACTATCATGGAATGTTTGGTACCAAACGAGATAATATGGCCAGAATATCGCACGCCCATCCCTACTCGCCCCAAGTCTGAATTCTTCTGTATGTTTCACAACAATTACAAGCATTCCACGGAGAGGTGCAGGCATCTTAAGGAACAAATCGAGAGGCTCATCAAAGCTGGGCACCTGAAGGAAGTCATTTACAGGGATAGAGAACCGAAGGAACCAGGGCGACCATTACCTCCACCACCACCGAGGGATCCGCCTGAGGATCAGGTCGCGAGACAACCACAATAGGAAAATCAGTTAATAATGGCCCAAGACGAAATAAGGGGAGGATAAATATGATCTCGGGCGGACTAATAGATGGGGATTCCAACAAAGCACGGAAGAAGCATGTTAAGTCTGCTCGTCTGGGAACTTGGGAGGTCGCTAGTGTGAGTCGACGACCTTAGGTCGTGGGGCCGATCATCTCTTTTGGCCCTGATGAGCGACGCGGGCTACAGGAGGACCATAACGATGCATTGGTAATCGAAGCTGAGGTGGCGGGGTATGAAGTCGGCAGGATTTTTGTGGATAATGGGAGCTCGGTAAATATAATATATACAGATTATCTTGAGCAAATGAACTTGGAAACCAAGGTGCGACCTGTGAATACTCCTATATATGCATTTAATGGTGCAATGGTAATTACTGAAGGAGAGCTGACACTGACAGTGGTATTAGGGAAGGATGAGTTGCAAGTAAAAAAGAGTTTGAAGTTTTTGATAGTCCGGGGAAGGTCGACATATAACGCCATATTAGGCCGACCTGCCCTCAATGCATTCCAGACAGTAACATCAACCTATCATATGAGTATCAAGTATCCTGTGGGAGACAAAGTGGGGGAATTTATTTCGGAGCAACAGGTCGCGAGATCGAGCTATCAGATGACGGTCAGAAAATGGTTGATTGAGAATAAACGCGAGAGGGATGATGATCTGTCCGAGGGAGTACTTAGTGCGAAAAAAATAAAGGAACAAGAAAATTCTGTTCGCCACATGAGGAATTGATGGAGATTTCATTAGAGGAAGGTCGCCCAGAGTACACTACGAGGGTGGGGATCTTAATGTCAAAAACATTGAGAGAGGAGTCGGTGAAGTTATTAAGAGAATTTTGGGATGTATTTGCTTTTGGGGATGGGGAGTTGATAGGGGTATCCCCAGAGGTCGCACACCATCATTTAAATGCCGACCCGGAGGCGAGGTCAGTAAAGCAGAAGAGGAGGCATTTTGGGCCGAAGTTGGACAAGGTAATCGAGGAGGAGGTACAGAAATTGCTGAAGGCAGACCATATAAGAGAAATAAATTCCCTGAGTATTTATCTAATGTCGTAATAGTGCCAAAGCTAGGACAAAAGTAGAAAATGTGCGTGGATTTTCGCGATTTGAATAAAGCCTACCCAAAGGACCATTATCCTTTGCCACGAATTGATCAATTGGTGATTCAACTTCAGGGTGTGAGCTATTGAGTATGATGGATGCTTCACAGGAGTATCACCAAATACCTCTTGCAAAGGAGGATCAGCCCAAGGTGAGATTCGTTACTTCTACGGGGACCTACTGTTTTGTATCTATGCCCTTCGATCCAAAGAATGCAGGGTCGACCTATCAGATATTGGTGGATAGAATGTTCAAAGACCTATTGGGGTCTACTATGGAAGTCTATGTCCATGATATGTTAGTGAAGAGCAAGAAAGCAGAATCTCACGTGGAGGATTTAGGAAAACATTTATTATACTAAGGCAGTATGGAATGAAGCTTAATCCAAAAAAGTGTGCGATCGGTGTATGGTCGGGGAAATTTTTGGGGTACATGGTGACAGAAAGAGGGATTGAAGTTAATCCAAGGTGCGAGTTGTTTTAGAGATGCCACACCCTCGGACAATACGCGACGTAAAAGTATTTACAGGTCGCATTGTAGGTCTTAGCCATTTTATTTCCAGGTCGGCGGAAAGGGGTGTTCCATTTTTTAGGGCACTCCGAAAAGGATCCAAGTTTGAATGGACGAAAGAGGTTGCGGATGCGTTTGAGGAGTTGAAAAAGTACTTGGCTGAAATACCACTGTTGACTAGGCCTATGCCTGGAGAAGACTTGATCTTATATATTTCAGTTGGAGAGGTTGCTGTGAGCTCGGTGCTAATCAGGGAGGAAGCCAGTGCACAAAAGCCTATCTATTATATTAGAAGGATGTTGCGGGGGGCCGAGTTAAAATATTCTGAGCTTGAGAAAGGAGGTTTTGTGTTGATTTGCACAACAAGGAAACCGTGGCCGTACTTTTTGAGCCACAGGGTGAAGGTGCGTACTAATTTAGCTCTTAAGCGAGTTCAGAGCAACCCAAATGTATCTGGAATATTGGTGAAGTGGGCTGTAGAATTGAGTGAATACGACGTGGTATATGAACCAAGGGTACCTATCAAAGCGCAGGTGTTGGCAGATTTTTTGCAGGAGATGGTATGCTTATCTGACGCGGGCGAGGAGGTAAAGGAATGGACATTGTACACTGATGGTTCAACTATGGTGTAGGGAGCAGGGCTGGGTATTGTGTTAAGCAGCCCGGAAGGGGAGAATTTGGAACTCGCGATTAAGTTGGGATATAAAGCATCCAGTAATGAGGCTGAGTACGAGGCTGTATTGCAGGGTATCAAAATGGCAGGCGATCTGGGAGCAACAAAGGTATGGGCATACACGGATTTTCAGCTGATAGCTCGTCAGTTTAACGGTTCTTTTGAGTCCAAGGAAGAGCGGATGGCAGTATACTTGAATAATTTATGGGAAGAGGCAGCACGCTTTGAAGAGTTTAAACTGGAGCATTTACCGCGAGCTGAAAACACTCGGGCTGATCAGCTCGCACAGATAGCGGGTGCATTGGGGACTTTTGATACTCAAAAAATCACGATGATGGAATTGGAACATAGCAGTGTGGAGAAAGGGAAGGAGATTATGGATCTCGAAATCAAGGATGATTGGCGTGAACCTATATGGGATATTCTCGTCAAGGCCAAGGGGAGAGCGGAGAGATTGACAACAAGGGAGGCCAGAACAGCAGCTCACTTCTGCGTGGTAAATGAGGAATTGTACAAGAGGTCACGCTTTGGACCTTTTCTGGAATGATTGGCTAAGGAGCAAGGATTGGAGGTGCTAAAGGAAATACATGAAGGGTATTGTGGTGATCATGTAAAGGGAAAGGCGTTGGTTGGCATAACATTGCGGGTTGGTTTTTTCTGGCCGGAAATGAAAGGTATGGCTAGCGATCTGGTGAGAACGTGTAAAAAGTGTCAAATGCATGCTCCGGTTATTCATAAACCGGCTGAGGAGATGATGGTTATGAGCTCTCCGTGCCCATTTTCACAATGGGGGACTGATATAGTGGGTTCCTTTCAAAAGACCCCGGGCAATAAAGAAAATCTTGTGGTAGCAATTGATTATTTCACGAAGTGGGTGGAGGCCGAAGTGGTCACGGGGATAAGCGAGCAGCATATGATGGATTTTATCTTTAATAATATATTTTATAGGTTCAGTGTGCCACGAGTATTGGTATCTGACAATGGAACCCAGTTTTATGGGAGAAAAATTCGAAATTGGTGCAAGGAAATAGGGATGAAGCAGCGATTTGCTTCTGTGGCGCATCCCCAAACCAATTGGCAAGTGGAGGTTACTAACCGTATAATTTTGCATGGACTCAAGTTGCGACTGGAGAAGACATGAGGGATTTGGGAAGAAGAGCTCGCATCGGTCCTATGGGCTTATTGAACAACTCCCCGAACCTCCACGGGGGAGTCGCCGTTCAGTCAGGTCTATAGGATGGATGCGGTTATTTCGGAGAAAATAGTGGGTGGATCGCAGCGCCTAGCAGCATTTAATATGGAGGAAAATGAGACGTTATCTCGGGGAGCGATTGAAATGATAGATGAAGTACGGGATAGGGCTGCGGCTCGAGTCGAACACTATAAACAAATGATACAAGCGGCTTTTAACAAACGAGTCAAGCATCGCTGTTTTCAGGTCGACGATTTAGTATGGAGGCGAGCTGATGCATTGCGTATGACTAGGAAGCTAGAGCCAAATTGGGTGGGGCCCTTCAAAGTGATAAAGGTATTACGGGGAGGTGCATATATACTTGAAGATGGACAAGGAAAGGTTCTACCTCGGAGCTGGAATGTGTGTCATTTGAAGAAATATTATGCTTAAACGACGGGCTGGAGATGTTTATACCCTTCGGGGCAGTTATGGTGATTTACCCTGCGGGGTGGATGGTTGTTTCATAAACCGATGCTTGTATAGGTCGGCCGACGCTTCTATAGGTTGGATGGTTGTCTTATTACCCTTCGGGGCGGATGGTTATTTTATAAATCGATACTTGTATAGGTCGGCCGATGCTTCTATAGGTCGGATGGTTGTCTTATTACCCTTCGGGGCAGATGGTTGTTTTATAAATCGATGCTTGTATAGGTCAGCCAATGCTTGTATAGGTCGGATGGTTGTTTTATTACCGGGGTAGATGATTATTTTATTACCATTCGGGGCGGATTATTGTTTTATTACCCTTCGGGGCAGATGGTTATGTTATTATAAAATTTGGCGAATTACTTTCATGGTTTTCACATATGGTTAAGGGGTGTGATTATTGTTTTATATGTTTGGGAAGGATATGTTTGACTTACATATCTTTGTCGAACCGTTGTGTTATATTATGGATAGATGTGTTTTTGCGAGCTGGTATGTTTATACAAGCTTACTTTAAGCTCCATGGGGTTATTAATGATTTATGGTTTGATTATTTCTTAGATCTCATGGGGTAAAGTATGATTGGTTGTAGTTTTGTGCGACTTATATTGGCTCATGGGTTTATTTCATACATGGTTTATGGTTTGGTTTTTATATGGTTTAAATTACAGGTTCATATATGGTCGGAGTCGACGAGCTATGTAAATGAAAATGGAAGTGTTCACAAATCATAAACATTGTTCATACATAGTGCGAATATGGATACAGGTTTTAAAATCAAAATAGGATCAGCAAGTTTTCAGGTCGCGCTTGGTCCGGACGTAGGAACCATATCTTCCAGAGGTGTGTCCAACTCGGCCGATAGCTTGGCCGACATAACATCTCGGCCCTGGCAAGATAACCACCATTTAGCGTCAATTGGTTGGTTCATGTCGCCTTTGAAGGTGCTGAAAGGCGGAAGCTTGTCGATGATGGCTGGCACGTCGGGGTTATATGTGCAATTCAGTGCCGCGACCTCCTCTTTGATTATTTTGGCAGCTTTGTAAACCCACTCTTAAGCGCCACCAGCCATCTTACAGAAGTATATGGAGGATTTCTTGTAGGTCTTCACTAGCTCTTCTCAGTAAGCGCCGATGACTTTCGGCCCGCTGCACTCGTGAGAAATGTCCGCCGACCTTCAGCCATGCCTTGCTCATTCCTCACTTGATTTTGTTCCTGAAGCTTCTAGTTTTCAGCCTTGAGCTCTCCCGCCTGTTTTTGCGCACCCTTGAGCTCAGTACCCATGCGAGCTGTTTTGTCCTTCAGGTTGTTTACCTGGCTCTTCAGGATCAAGATCTCCTCTTTGCGAGCTTTCAGTAGTTGGTTTGCGCCATCCAGCCCTCCTTGAGTCAGAGATAGCTGCCGCGTTTGTTGCTCAGTGACTCAGCTGCATCACAACATTTTATAAGGTTTTGCAAGTGTTATTTCAATGAGGGGAAGGGTTTTCAGAGTTTACCTGTTTTATTATTCGCTCGTCGAGGAAGTCTTGCATCTCCTTGGCATTGTCACACTGGGTTAGTCGTTTTCCCAGGTCTGGAGAGCTCGAAGAGGTCGCAACATGTGTTTTGCAGAGGCGACGGCGTTTTTGGATTGGGGAGCTCGGATTCTTTGTGGCAGGCTTGAGGGGACGTTTCCCTTGTCCCTTTGAAGATCTTTGCACCAACTGTACCTCTTCCTGGTCATCCTCTTCTTGATCGACCTCTGTTCCAAAGGCCTTGTTCAATATTTCATCTACATTGACTGGAGGAGGAGTGCGGAGGTAACGGCGAGTTGAGGATGGGGTAGCTCTGTGACTTCCTCATAGCTCGGTGAGGCACATCTTTTGACAAATGCAACTACAATAGTAAAGGGGTGTTATTATTAAATTTTAATAATGAATGGTGTAGAATTACAAGACTCGGAAAACCTACCGAACTCTGATTCAGTAAGGACAAGATCCGGGTCAACTGGCGAGAGTCAATGCCCACATATCTGAAAACTTTTGACCGGCTGGTGAGTAGCACCACGTCAAAAGGGCGCTTACTCCACTTCGTGAGCTGGTCAGAGTATTTTTTTGTACAGAATGGGAAGATGTTTGGATCTGGGAGGATTGGATTGTTTTGGGGTATGGTATTGCAACTCGGTTATGAAGGGCCATTCCTCAGTATTATATACAAATTAAAAAAAGTTCTTCCACTCAGGCACATTATTTGAGGGGTTCACTAAGAAGCGGGCTTTACTAGTGCGAGTAGAAAAGTTGAAGGAATGGCTCTGGTATTTTATTTGAAAATAAAAATGGAAAAAGTTGGGGTCGGTTTAGGTGTTATAATATTTACATAATATGATATAGCCCGCTAGATATTTCATGGAATTGGGGGTCAATTGTAAGAGGGGAACTTTGTACAAGCTTGAGATTCTATATAAAACTGGTGTGGAGGGAATCTAAAACCTGCCCTAAGTAGCTCGTCAAAAAGGGTTATATGGTTTGGAGATGGTTTCATGGGATCTAAATGGAGGATGTCAGGAAGGACCATTTGGGCGGTCGTCGGGAGGTTAAGGGTTAGTTTAAGTTCCTCAAGTTTTTCTGGGTGGGGGAGTAACCAGTAATTGTCCTTGATTTCTTTGGTTAAGAGGGATGAAGGAAGTAGGCCGGTAGCATTCATGGAGCGAGCTAGGGTCACTGTGTTTTCCAGGAAATGCTCGAAGGGCAGTGGGTTTGTATGTTTAATTACGGGAATGCCCTCTTGTATATTCGGAAGGGCTAAGGGGGCGGAGGAAGAGTCTTCGGGTATGTTTTCTAGAGAGGCTTGGGCGTCGACATGAACCCTAGTTTGAGATTCTAATTCCGACCAACTGACGTTGCCTTCTGGCTCGTCACAGAGGCCGGAGGGGGGAGAAGGGGGTTGTTTTCAATGTATGGGTTCACAGTGGGGTTCGAATCGGGAGAGAGGCTGGAATTTTGGGAATTAGGGTTGGAGGATGCTAATTTCATCATCATTTAAAAACATATGGGGAGGGGAACAACACAAGATATAACAACTCAGCAGATGCAACACATATATGGTAGCAAAATTAAATTATTGAAAAAGGGGGTTCAGAAGACTTACACATTTTCAGTATCCTGGAGGTCGGAGACGAGCAGTGAGCTGTTAAGAACTTTTTAAATTAAAGAGTGGGCAAGCTATTTTACAGAGCGACAATGGTTATTTTTTGCAAAGGTTCTTGGTAAAGTGGGAAATGAGGGAGATGAAGGGGTTTTTGTTGGGTGGCGGAAAAGCTGATGGGATAGATTGGAGCGGGAGTTGGTAGGATTTTTTTGGAATGTTCCCACGGTGTTTATTATACTACGAGAAAATAAGAGAGTGACACGTGCCCGATACGCTTTCAGTTTGCATTTAATGAAACTTAAAAGGGACGTGATGGGTAAGGAAAGGCGTGTTTTGACTTTATGGGCTGTTTATGATTACGTTTTCTTGGATTGTTGTGCCCGATTACGACTTTAGGTTGTGGAAGAAGGGCTGTATGGTTTCAGGTCATCATATATAAAGTCTGGTTACTTGGTCTGGGGACTCGAGGGGCGTCTCTTACAAGGGGATCATTTTTCTTAAAAGGACAAGCGAGCTGATATTTTAGAGGTCACGGATATACGTGGTAATTTATCATTGGATGATTGACATTATAGCTCGGTCTGTCGAGCTGGGCGATTCTAAAATATGGTTTGGTAAGATGGAATGGGTTTATGTTTTATTATTGTTGTGATGGTTTTGCTCTTCTAACTTTGTTTACATGTCCTACCTGATTTCGTATCTCAATTAGTTAGAACATGGGGGACAAGCTGATACGGCACTAAAAATCCATACGTAATATATGAGGGTATTTATGGAAAGCGACCTCATATTTGGGAGGTGAGCGAGCTAGTTTATAGAGTAGCGACCTGGAATATGCGGATGAGTTCTCATATAGGGTCGCGATCTCTTATGCTTTTCTGTGTTGGGCGCTGGTTGTTGAGCTCGGTTATGGGCTTTATAGATATTAGGCTTATATGGATGGTTTATGGGGTCCCGACGGACTATATGGAAAGAATAATAGGCCCAGACCTATTCTGGTAAGAGATCTATTATTTATGGGAACTTAGCATATAGGAGAAATTCTAATTCTAAGTCGGTCATGGTGTCATGGTATTTATGTAATTGTGGTGGGAGAAGGAAACCCTGGCTTGGGGAGAACTTCTCCTATCTCTATAAAAGAGGTGCATACCTCTCATTAGTTTTACCTTGTTTTTATCGTATTTGGGCTCTCAAAACTACCTCTTACTTTATCTAACTTAATCATTGGAGGACCTTCACGGGTCTGATCACCAACCCGTCTGAAGGTGCTGTTTTGCAGGATTGGCTAGGTCACCAGGAGAATATCTGGAGGCTTAGTAGGTCGCTGTGACATATTTTGAGGCTATTTAGGTCGCTGACTTCGTATTTCAGGTCAGTACCCCATATTCTTGGTAACCAGTCCTTTTGGTTTTATCAATGGCCTTCGTCGTCTTTCCCGACGTAGCTCAGCACCTAGGCCTCACAAACTCCGCTAATGATGAGAAAAAGCCACCTCTTCGAGGTCGAATTCGATGTTTTCTAGAATTTTGAGATGAACGTCGATTTTAAATTTTAATTTATTTTCATTTTTCTGAAATTTTTCAAATTTTTCGCATCTGAAGTGGTTCGAATTGTTGTTATCACTGAAATTCTGGCTTCATGCAACTTTAATATGCTTTGGCCAAATTACATTATTGCATATCAACTGTTTGTAAAAATGCCTGAATGGAAATTTTACATTAGTAAAGATCTTATTATCTTAAGATCATGAATATCTAGTTTGTGATGATATGTTATGTGTGATGCTATGTACATTATCTATGTGATGATATGTTAATATCTTATTTTTTATTCCTAGTACTGATGATGAATATATATATATAGTCTGTGATAATATGTGCGTGTTTTGTGTGATGATATATGCATTATATGTGTGATGATATGAATATAAATTTTTTTTTTTTTGGATTATAGATGAATATATGAATATATTTTTTTTGGGGGGGGATTACTGTTGAATATGTGTAGTTTGTGATGATATGTGCATGTTCTGTGTGATGATATGTGAATGATCTGTGTGATGATATGTGAATATCTTATTCGTTGTCCTTAGGACTGATGATGAATATATATGTTGTGATGATATGTGCATGTTCTGTGTGATGATATGTGCATGATCTGTGTGATGATATGTGAATATTTTATTCATTTTCCCTGGGACTGATGATGAATATATATGTATTTTGTGATGATATGTGCATGATTTGTGTGATGGTATATGATATCTTATTATTTTTTAATAGGACCAATGTGTTTTCTTGTTATGTGTGATGACATATTCATGATTTGTGTGATGATATATGAATATCTTTTTTATGGTTGTGATGAGGATTACAGATGAATATATATATGTGTGCATCATGTTATCTCAGGACATAGTTACCCTTAATCTAAATTTTTTATTATATGTGTTATTTGTATTATTTGTATTTGACTCGATTTTGACTCTAGATTGTTCAATTCCTATGGGTATTTATATCATGGTAGAGGTGGCAAGGAATATTTTATTGTTGTTGAAGTTTAGTTTAAATATAGTTTATTTGTATTTTCCACTAATATGTTTTAGTTAATGAACGGATATGATAAAGGGAAGGGGAATGAAATAACATCAAGTAAACAAAATGGCAAAAACCGGATCTCATATCAACTTCTTAAATATCTTTCAAGGCTAAAAAAATATATGTAACAATATATAGAGACATCTAAATAAAATATGAGCAAAGATCGAGCTTCTTTCTCCAAGAAAGTCGAATATTCGAAGTATCATTCAATCTCATAATATTATTATTACTATTGGTCCTGACATTCCTATCTCCAACGAAGCCTTGGCCAATCATCATGCGAACCCAAGGGGACATCTTGTCATCAGCCTCGTTATCCCCGGTTGTGTTCACAATCTGAAGCCTCCTCTTTCTTTAGGGGCGTCGTTAAAGAATTCTCAAACACATCGAGATTAGACTCAAACCTATCAAAGCAAGAATATGAACAAAATCCAGTTATCTTTTGAAACAATTGTCTTACATCATTGCATATTACTATCATACATCATCACATATAACATACATAAATCATAATAAAGTAATTATCATATAAAAATGAAAAATCAAACCTTACACCCTAAAAATGGTCTAGTCACAAAAACTTCTATTATATATTATCACAAATAGCTATTATATATCATTAGCCAAAAAAATAAGAATCGGAAAAGTGAACTTTATCGTGTTTCTATATATTTCATATACCCTAAACCATGAATCTATATTAGATATCATCACATATTATATCCACATATCATCACATATTAGATCCACATATCATCTAATATAGTGGACATATATCATCGGCAAAAATCAAAATCCAGATCTCTGTCAAATATCATCACATATTAGAGCCACGTATCATCATATACTATAGCCAAATATCATCATATATTAAGGTCACATATAATGAATAAAAATTAACACATAATCTAAACATATATATTCTAAACATCTATATTCATCGCAAGAATAAGAAAAATAAATATTTACATACTTGTTCCAATAGAACTAGAATTCAGCTTTTATTTCCATATACTTGAGCAAATAGTTGAAAAGATCTATAAAACCTTTTTGATTTCTTAGCGACATGCTGTTTGTCTTTGAGTTTTCCCCAATATGCCATACGCAAAGTCGAAGCCGTGAAATTGGGAAAATCTTGCAAAGAGCAGCAGCCATGGCAGCAGAATGGTCGGTCATAATTGTAGTCTGACGCTTACTGCCCATAGATCTTAATTTCAGTAACAACCCACAAACCACTACGATCAATATCAAACTAAATAAAAGGATAGGTTGTTCTAACATCTAATTTGGTATAAGACCTACTTTTTTTTTAAACTTGTTTCTGACAAGCCTTAGAATAAAGAAACATTTCATCGAAAGTGAGTCATCAACCCTCTTCCTATCCTTATCCTTTCTAACACTAAACCCAATCCTATACGCATGATCATTGTCCAAATTATAAGCCTTGTCAAGGGGATTTACTATAATGCCAACCAAATCATCATCCCGCAATACTCTCTCGAGTGACTGAATATCACTAACAATAGAATTTACTACATAAAATAAACCAAAAAGGAAAAATCATCCAAAAATTAATCACATATTACTACCACATATCATTACAGATTACTAAGACATATCATCATATATTACTGTCGCATATCATCACATACAAATGTCACACATCATAACATTTAAAAACCACATAGTACTGCCACATATCATCATATATTTCTTTTACATATTATTGCTCGTATATCATTTTATACAAATTTCACATATCATCACATCTAACTACACATATCTTCACATTCTGCTTTCACATATCATCATATATTTCTTTGACATATCATCACATATTATTGCTCGTATATCATTACATACATATTTTCACATATCATCACATACAGACTCACATATCATCATATATTCCCTTCATGAATCGTAAAAGGAGAAATCATAAACCTGTAATGGAACTATTTTCATGAATGTTTAAACTCCCACCAGAAACTAGAATATTTGCAAGAGAGACACAAATCAGAAGAACTGCAGAAACAAAAATAGAAATAGCGTAAATCTAATTGAATATAAAAATAAATAAACTTCAAAAATAACTTACCCTCGAAATGATTCACGTCCATTGAAATCTCTAACAGATTCAAGTCCATTGGAATTGAAGGATTTGTTTGTTAGTGGTGGAGCAACACTTGTTTTGGTGGTAATTTGAAGCCAATTCAATTAAAATTGAAGAAAAATTCACAATTACTTAATGTTAAAAATTGATGGGGATCGTTGGTGCAATTAAAATCAATGAGGATCACCGGTGCTATTAAATTCGATGCTGATTCCTCGGTGATTGGGATCGTGGGTGATGGAATTGATGGAGAAGATTATATTTGGGAGATGGATTATCCTGTGAAACAGCGAAAAGACAATTTCATCAATAGAGGGGTGCGTGAAAAATTCTGAAGTTGGACAGAGGGGCGCATGAAAATTCTGAAGTTGGATTTTATATGGGGAACAGGGTGCACCTTGTAAGATGCACCTGGGTCCATCTAATAATTTGCCCTCGAAAATGAATTTCATATTCATAATTTATGTTACGAGTTGATGAACGTGTTATATTCACTTTTGACAAACTTGCATTCTAATGAGTAAGAAATTAATGGCCAAAGTTTAACATTTCACAAGTGGATTTAAAAGTTGAAAAGGTAGTGGAATTTCTGTTTGCAAAATGGAAAACTCCCACATAAAAAAGAGACCCATTTATAAATGACTTTATTAAAATGTAATGGACATTGGTTACAAGTTGAGTGAGGATGGGAATCCTCACACGCGTGCCACCACCTACCCGCCTGCTTACCCGGCTTAGGCTCGGATGTTAGGTATCCTAGTTTCTATGATTTTCTTCTCTCTTTTAACTATAAATACTACCCCCTATACAATGGAAATTTTCACTTAAGAATATCATCGGCATACAATTCTCATATTATATTTTCTCTGTCTGCCTCACGCATCGTATATCCTGCAGATAGAGTTTGTTATTTAGTTGTCTAGCCAGATATCATTCGCTAGGGTGACCAAATTGACTGTTCCATCTAGTATTGTTGTCGTTGTATCTTGAGAGACTCATTCCCATAGATCTGTGAGCACTGAGTACTTGGTAATAAGAATCTTAAGAAATAAGAGGTCACTGACCTCGACACTTTTCTGTTTCTGCTATTTGTATTCATTTACTATTTTATTGTAATAGATTTCTATTAGTTCGAATTATCCCCTACTGTTATCCCAGTTTATTATTGTATTCCCAATAAGCTTAAAATTCTTATTTGTAATTTGTACTGATGGCAAGCACTGCTGATTGGGCTAACCCAACGCTACCTGCTTTGTCCAACGCAACTACGCCTGCCTAAACGATCTTGTCTCTGCCCTCGTCTGGATCGGATACGATTTTTTCTAGATCGTTCACTGGTATGTAGAATACTTTTGCGCCCTCTACTTTCTCATCTAGATTTGGTATTATACCCGTTGGTGCTATGACAACTTCTTCTGTAGTTTCACATGCTGAACATCCTGAGAAATTCAATGGAAGAAATTTCAAAACTTAGCAGCAAATAATGCCATTTTACTTAACTACTTTAACTCATCTCATTTCTTAACCGAGGCTGCTCCATTTGTGACTGAATATGATATGAGTTTCGATTTTCGAGTCGCCCTTTATGTGTGGACACAATGGATTATCTATGCACGCATTATATCTTGAATGGATTAGATAATGCATTTTATGGGGTTTATAGTTTGATCAAAAGTACTGTTAGGATTCTCTGGGCTTCTTTGGAAAATAGTACAAGATCGATGACGTCGCCACTGAGATTTTTATTGTCGGGAAATTTCTGGAGTTTGTCATGGTGGATTCTAAAACTGTGATGAGTAAACTTCAGGAGTTGTAATTGATAATACGAACTACAGATTCAGAAAGTCTGCATGTCTGTGAAAGTTTCCAAGTGGCTGCTACTGTTGAAAAGTTGGCACCAAACTGGAGAGGTTTCAAAAACTACGTGAAGCATAAGTAAAACCAAATGACTTTAGAGAGTCTGATTTTCAGACTGAGCGTCGAAGAAGGCAATCGATTGTTCACTTCAAAGTATAGAAAGACCTCAATGATGGATTCAAAAGCTCACTTGGCTGAAGATGATTCTGGGAAGAAATAAAAGTACCAAGTATTTGGGTAGGAAGGCAGGCCGAATCAAAATAAGGCTAAAATGTTTGAAGGAAAATGTCATAAATGTAGCAAGCCTGGATATATGAAAAGAGACTACAGAAAATCGCCAAAATAAATTCGGAATTTTACTAATATCAATGGCATGTCTTATTCGAGACTTTGTCCGATTGTGATGGGGGTGAATCTCATAGGTAATCCAAGAGAGTGGTTCATTGATATTGGAGTTACTTTTCATGTTTGTTCTAATCGAGATTTGTTTTCTGACTATAACCTAATTTTTGGAAGGAACCTCCTTATGGTAAACTCCTCCACTGCTGAATTTGCTTGAATTGCGAAGGTGCTCCTAAAGATGATGTCCGGTCTAGAGCTAACTTTGAAGGAAGTGTTGCATGTTACTAATATTAGGAAAAGTCTTGTTTATAGGTCCTTGCTTGTCCAGCATGGGTTTAAGCTAATTCTTGAGTCAATCTAGTTTGTGCTTACTAAGAGAGGAAAGTTCCTTACTAAGGGTGACCTCGAGAAGGGACTATTCGAGTTGAATGTAATGACCAAATGCCGAGTTATTAATAATAAAGTTATAACTTCTTATATCATCGAGTCTTATGATTTATGCCATGTTAATCTTGGACATGTTAACATGAAATCAGTAAAGAAATTGGTAAATATAAATTTACTAAATAATATGAAATTTGATTCAAACCACAAGTGTGAGGTTTGTGTTGAATCAAAATTATTGACAACGCCTTTTCATTATGTGGAAATAAGTTTAGCACCTCTAGAGTTAAATCACACCGATGTTCGTGATATAAAATTTCTGCAAACTAGAGGTGGCAAAAAGTACTTTATTACTTTCATTGATGACTGCTCAATATATTGCAATATTTATTTGCTAAGAGGAAAATATGAAGCAATTGAACTTTCTAAACTTTCAGGAATGGAGCATAGGATCAACTGAACACTCTATTAAGTTAATTTGAAATGATCAAGGTGGAGAGTATGTTGCTCCATTTGAGGAATTTTGCACTGAACATGGCGAAATTCATCAAACAACTGCTCCCTACTCACCTCAATTAAATGACATTACTATATGCAAGAACCGAACCCTAAAAGAGATGATGAATGCTATGTTAATCAGTTCAAGGTTGCCCCAAATATATTTAGGGGGAAGGCTCCTTTCTGCTAACCATATTTTGAATAAGGTTCTCCACAAAGGAAAGAAGAAGACATCATACAAGCTATGGAGAGATAAGTTTTGGCTTATAGTTACCTGAAAGTGTGGGGGTGTTTGGCTAAGGTGAGAGTTCCAGAGTCAAAAAAAGTGAAGATAAGACCTAAAACAGTTGACTATATCTTTATTGGATATGTGCATAATAGTACTGCGTATAGGTTTCTAGTACATAAGTCTGATATACTTAATGTGATTGAAAGAACAACTATTGAGTTAATGAATGAAATGTTGTTTGAACACATGTATCCTTGTAAAGGAAATGGTGATGGTTCTAATAAGAGAACTCGTGATTCTGAAGATGAAGCAACACCTCTTTTAGTTGATGATGCATCACAAGATGATGAAGATGAACCAAGGCACAACAAAAGAGCTAGGACTGCCAAGATGTTTGGTCTGCATTTTATGATCTATTTGCTAAATAATGAACCTCATACTATTCAAGAAGCCTTTTGTAGTCTTGATGTGCCTATGTGGAAGGAAGACATGAATTCTGAGAGTGATTCGATCATACAAAATCATAATGGGAGTTGGCCGATCTTCCCCATGGTAATAATAAGATGCAAGTGGGTTCTAAGGAGAAAACATATAGATGATGGTTCAATTGATAATTATAAATCTAGGTTGGTAGCTAAAGTATTTAAAAAAAGAGAAGGATACAACTTCTTTCATACTTATTCACCTGTAACGAGAATTACTTTTATTGTATTGAATAATCTTGAAATTCACCAAATAGATATAAAAACTGCATTTTTAAATGGTGAGCTAGGTGAAGAGATTTATATTGAAAGTCCTGAAGGGTTGTGGTTACTTATCAATAGAACAAGGTGTATAAACTTGTTAAATCGCTATATGGATTGAAACAAGCACCAAAGCAATGTCATCTCCAGTTTGACAATGTGATGATGTCAAATGACTTTTACATTAATGAATGTGACAAATTTGTCTGTGTAAAAAGAACACTTGACTCAATCGTCATCGTTTGTCTTTATTTTGATGACATGTTAATATAAAGTAGTTTCCATGATATGATCATAAGGACGAATAACATGTTAAATGACTAATTTAATATGAAAGATATGAGTTTAGCCGACGTGATCCTTGGGATCAAGATCATAAGGAACTCAAATGACATAGTTCTTTCTCAATCCCACTATGTGGAAAATGTACTAAAAAGGTTTAATGCGTTTGATGGTGAAATGGCAAAAACTCTATTTGTTGATAACCTTCGTTTGGTGAGAAATAAAGGTGATCCAGTGGCTCAAATGGAGTTTGCTAAAATCATTAGGGATGTGTTTGCAAGATTGTATAGGATAAGACTATTTTATCCAATCTAGTCGGATAGTACTTTTCAAATAGTTTTATTCATTGTTTTTTTTACTAGATTGTGTTTGAAATTAGGATATGATTATATTTTCAGTCACATCCTTTGTTTCGTGTGATTGTTTAGGATAAATGGTCAAAAATAAAAAAATACCCTCGGCTCCTAAATCTGCACACTATTAATAATTCCTTTATTACTAAAAAATCGATCTGCCCACACACAAGAATTGAATCTTCTTCATTGATCTAGCTCATACACACACAATAATAGAAGAGGACGGCGGTGATTTATTCTGTTTGGGGAACTAGTATTCATGTAACAGGTATGTCGATTAAACTCAAATATCACTTATTTCTTTTGATTATGTTTTCAATATTTTGGGGTGGCCAAAGACACCTTCATACTTCGGTTCAAACTATGAATGCTCAATCATTTTAATTTTGTATAGTAGTGTCCATACTGACTATTTTGATGACGATGCTTTGCATTTTGCATCGTCTTGCCTATATAACTTGAATTATTCCATTTTTCTAGTTTAGACATGTAGACAGAGACTATGTTGTTGGGTTATTCACTCTGGTAATTGAATACAATAATAATTTATGCAAATGTCCTATATGAGTTGGATACAAAATTAGAGAAGCAAAATTGCTTAGCATGTTTTATGATAATTGTTATCAAGGTAGTATGTTTCAATGTGAATCTATAAAGTCTTACTTATATATAATTTTCTAGTAAAATGAGCACCTCACATGGTTCGCCATTCTTGAGTTCGCGGAACCATGTGTTCAGGTGTCCGACATGTCACCAGGATCTCCCAATGGAATACTGTGACCTCCCTATTCGGATGTTAACCTTGAGGTTTTAGAAGAATCCGGGCCGGCAAGTCGTTTCGTGCCTATTCAAGGGGTAAATGAACAAACAATCCTCACTTTTAAATATTGAATGTAATCTGCATTGAAATGGTTATTACATTAATAAAAGAAATTACAATACACACAATTGTTGATGCATGTTACCCAGTTTATGTTCTAGGAAAAGAAGTGTAAATTATTCGTTTGGGATGATCATTAATCTGAAGACCAACTGAAAAGCCTAATTGACTAATTGCGTGGCCAAGTGAGTACCTTCTAGGCTGAAGCTCTGATGTATAAAAAATAGGTGGTGAAAAGTTATCAATCCAGCCGACTCGCATGGGTTCTAGGTTTTATAGTTCTCTTGGTGTTGTTTCTAAAATAATATGAGATTGATACTCAGTTGCATTCCATGCAAGACTAAATTGATGTATGTAGGTCTATTAAGGATCTTGTGATGATGTGCTTAATGTTTTTCACTTTATATTGACCATTGAGATCATGTTCTTATGATACATTACAATGGTTTTATGTTTTAAATATATAGATTTTGTATGTGAATCTTGCTGTAGTATTTCACACATACTTTGTTAATTAGACTCTATTGGGAAATTAAATTCGAAGTAAATGCTAATCACCCTCTGTTGTAATGTATTTCTTAGAACTTGTTCCGTATTTGTTGATAAGGTTTAGTGTAATGTACTTTCATTTTTGCCCTACGTCATAGAGGGGATTATTTTGATATATTACCATGAACTACTATAATATAATTACATATGGAAGTAACAACAATAAACCACGCACGCGGTAGGTCCGAAATTTTGTTATAAGATTGATTTGAGTTAGAGTTAAAAATAATGTTTTCAATATGGTTGAAGAATGTTGTTGTTGTTTATTCACAAAGCCAGCAACACTACCTCCTAATATGTTCAAGACAACATAATGTGTAGGGTAAAAAATCTTCAAATAATAGACAACTAGTGAAATGACTTCCCCTTACACATAGAGAATATATTCTCTACACAACCTTAAAAGTGCATCTGAAATGAATAAGAGAAGAATATGTTCTTTCTTGCATGACTATGACAGTACAGTGGTTTTCAATTATTGATATAACCTTCATACTTCTTTGCCATCTAAGCTATTGAATGTACTATGTTACTAAACATGTGATAAGTGATGTTAAGAGATTAAGCCACCGGTTTTGAGGGATAAAATGCATACGCACTGAACATTAACATAGGTTTATTTTTTAATTTATTATTTTTTCTATACGAGGTAAAAATCAAATGTTTTTATTATGAGTTACATTGTGACCGAAACAACTCTTATTACTATCGGAGACCTGAGTACCAAACATATCTCTCTAAAAGGAAATTGACGTGTTAATATTGATAATTTGGCATTAATCATATGTGGAGGTGCACATATGGAAAGATGTCAGGTCAATCATATACATAATATTCATGAAGAGGTAGTGATGAGGTAGTAGACTAAAAAACAGAAACCATCATTCACAAAGGAATATATTCTTTGTACCAAAATGAGCTAGTCTTCGTACCAATCATGATAGAAAGCAGAATATTATTTGTTTTAGACCCTAACAAGGAAATTCTTAATTATCTATGAAAATGGGGTTTAGATGTGCCTACGAAACAATATCCGAACACCCGTGAAAATGAACAAAAATATGAACATGGTAAATAAAATCTCCAACAGACCACTACCTTATTCTACCAAGCAAGAAGACTTTTTGTACATGAATCGTTGGATAATAGAGGTGGACAAAAGTTTCATCAAGTCGTTAATTTATGCTTGGAAGGTTGGTTTATTCAAACCAGCTGAAGATTCAATAGACGCCATTATCTACGCCATAGACAACCTCAATAGTGAGCTGGGTCGGTACTTCATATACGAAAAACGTGATGACAAGCTTAACCTGCTTCACACCGCCTTCGTGTGTTCCGTTGGGTTCTTTGAAAACACAGTGTTTGCCATGACCAGTACCGCAACATCATGACTGCTCTTATGTATGTGTGGAATGAGTTATTTGATGCATAATACACATACTGAAACTTTGTTTAAGTTTGCAATAATATGAAATATGTAATACGTTCAAGGTTGTGACTATTATGCTTCAATCACTTGAAGATAAGTAATATAGTTTTTGATAGAATAATTTTTATGGTTATGATTATGATTATTGACGGTGCATAATGTTTAATAGAATAAAGAGTTTTCTCGTGCATACGTGTCGTACGGAGATCTAGATTGGGAATAAATCCATGTTTGTTCCATGGGATTTATAATGTGTTGTCACCACCGAATGCCTCATGGTGGAATTGACCAAAAACCATAAACATGTGACTGACGCCAATCGAGAGAAACTAATTATATTAGATGAATCAAAAAGTAGTGTGCCACATCAGATAATTAATTATAGGCTCCATGACCATGAAATAAGTGATCATGTGTCTGAGAATTTGGTTAAATAAGAATTAATGGAATCAGAAAGTACTACTAGTTTTCGTATATCTGGTACTTGTACCACAAGCAAACTAATACGTAATCCCCGACATACAACAACCTCACCTTACAAGGGGTCAAATAATATGTGATCTTGTATGAAGTTGTCCTTATAATGTCATCACTCCATGTTGCAATTTCTATATATCTCTTGTTCTGTGGGTTTTTATATAGGTGTAGGGAGTATGGACAAGAACCAGTTTCATGAACTTTAGTTAGGGACAATTATATTGTCTGATTAATAAGTCAGTCGATAATTGTTTAGGTTTCAAATGTTTCACTAAGTTTCTGAATATTTTTAGTTGTTCGTAATCTATATGTTCTACATCACTCGAATAATACGAATTCTTTGCATCGAAACAAGAATGTAGCAACACGCAGAATCATACACACTATAGAGGACATTCACAACAAAGGACAACATAATCATAATTTCTGGATAAAATAAAGCAAGCCATAATTTCTAAATATACATTACACCAAAACGATCGGATCATACAACTACCAATCATACCTCACACTATTAAAAAATTTCAACACATAAGCATAATTATACATAAAACAAGAACAAGACTACTGACCACCTCCACCACTTAAGATTTTCAAAAGCTGTACTTACTGCATACCACCAGTTATCGATAATGGGACATGCTAAAATCACATCTTAAACATGCGGTAATAAACAAAAAGAGTGGTGCGGCTTTGAACCCTAATGTTTTTAGTTGATTTGATGGAATTATCCTCCCCACCATCATTATCATCGTTTGATGTATCGGAACCGTAGGGCGCACCAAGACCACCAGCCAGATTCACGTCCCTTGAAAAAGGCCTAGATAATTGATTTGAAGATTTTTGTACGTGTTTTTGTTACCTTTTTGTGTCATGTTTGCATGTGTTTTGCTTGCATTTATGGGTTCTAGGAGTCGATTAGGCCGTTTTTGCTAGTTTTAGGTTTTTGTATCATTTGCGCGGTTTTTATTATGTATTCATAGTTTTTTAGTCATTTTTATATTTTTTACCATAGAATGACCAATCCGGACCCACGCACGCTTCGGGCATTCCATTTGAATCGCTATGGAATGGTCAATCAAGGGAATATAGTGAGAACAAGGAACGACAACTGGCGGACGTCTGGAGCAGAAAAAGAGAAAAACCGAGCCGGGAGCAGCCATGCTAGTCGTTCGACTGACCCAGCCCAGATCGACTGCTCGACAAGAAGCTGGGCCCTTCAAGGATGAAGAAATCGATGACAGGGTTTCAGCCGATCGACTGCAGTCGATCGACTGGTTGTCAGTCGATTGACTGTGACGCAGGAAATTTTGTAGTTTTTGACCCATTTTGATGATTCTGCCCCTGTGTTTATATATAGATATATATCCCAACTCTTTCTCCACCAACCTTATCCTTCCTTGGTTGATTTTAAGCTTGTTCAACCTCTTCCAAACAATCTTTCACTATTCCAATGCTCTAGCTTCTAAATCCTAGTTCATAATCTTTAGTTTAGTTTAGTTAGTTTTAGTTAAATTTTCATAACAAGTGTTGGAAAATGTGACATTTCCTCATATTTGGTTCTTATTGTGTTGAAGATTTGATTTATCTTTTGAAGGTTGTAGCCAAACTTGAAGCTTTTATGTTAAATGCAAAATTGGTAGTAATCTTTCTCTTTTATGTTGTGTGTTGTGTTTGTATTGTTGTAATTGCTTTGATGTTGGTTGTTTAATTTGTAGTTCGTGTTGTTTTTCATTGCATTTCAACTTCTCATTTCCATCTTCAAGCTCGTTATTCTTCTTTTGGTTAAAACTCCATTGAAGCCCTCTTTGAAGCTTTTTACCCAATTTGTTCAAACAAACCTTGGGTCTTTGAAAGGCATATGGGACTTCCTTTTTCAATCAATTTGACTTCTTTAAAATTTAATGCTGTTGGACTTTCCCTCCATTTCAACTTTCAAAATTTACAAGCTTTTCGTAGTTTAGTAGTTTTAAGTTATTTAAGGCTTTTAATTAGGGTTTAATTAATTTCCTCAAAATTAGTTATTTTCAAGCAAGTTTTAAATATTCATTCCCCTTTGCTTTAATTAGTATTTTCAAAGTTTTCATTTAAATTCAAGTATTAGAACTAAAAACTCAAACTCAAACAAAATGACTTATTGTTTCTTAGATTAGATTAGTTTAATTGAGATTAACAAGAGATTAAGCAACAACACCGATCACCGATAACATCTATCCTCGAGACACACGACTTGGAAATAACACACCAGTCTACAATCGACTCCGTACTATTGCAGAGACGATTTATAAAACTAGAGTGCTAAGAAATCTTTGATCAATAATCCATCTTCAAGTCCTCGCTCTCAGTATCCCAAAAGGGGTTAGGCAAAGATTCATCTGAATCATCCACGTAGAACGGGTTTGCTATATTCGAACCCGCTTCATCATCAAGACCATCTTTGAAGTTTATTTCCGCCGCATGTTTCGTGACAAAGATATCATTGCACTTTCGAAACAGAGGGAAGCCATCTATTCAAAAGCATAGGTTAATATCAGTCTCCTTTTATTCATAAAAAAGTGAGATTTCAACATATCTATCTAAAATAATCTAATTCTAAATATAATATACATTTTTGAAGATATAAGAAATAACACATCCATGAAAACACGTATATTAGAAAATAACTTACAATGGTCAGGTTGGAAATTTCATACCTGCCTGTTGCGTGTATAGTGAGTTGGATTCATAGTAACATTACCCGACCTCCTATTAAATTGTACAACAGTGAGTTGGCTAAAAATCACGAATGCATTGAAGTGAGTTCGTAACAAATAGATCGTTAACCTCACAACCTCAATCATGTACTCTTTTGGTTTGGACAATTCAGCAGCAAGTCCAAACCATATACTATTCAAAACATCACCGTCGTGGAGGCGATTTTTTCTCAAAAAATCTCGAAAAAAAGTTTGTTGCCAATTACCTCATCATCATCGCACCTCAATGGACCACGCCACATACCATGCATGCACATGTTGGATTCTCGTAATCACCATATCTACATGCAAAGCTTTAAAGAAATAAACTCTATAGGAAATAAATAAATTTAGATAGGTTAATTAGGGCATGTACATGATACATTAAATCCTAACTACATTGTTTACAGGATTATGTTGTCATTTTTACAAAAGGTTTAATAAGGCACAAACAAATAAAATAATAGATACTTGGAGAGGGAGTTATTGCTTGATATCTTCAGTTGGCTTTTGGAAAAGTTATTTGGAAACTGTTTCAGCCTGAAAAGTGAACGACCTGAATGACACTTGAAAGCCCAAGAGCTTCTTGAACCTACACCACAAAGACAGATTAGAAAGGACCACCGGTGGTTTTCCGGTGGAAACCTCTCCGATGCTTAAATCAGTAAGCGTTTTGAGATATTTTCCAGAAAGAAAACAGGAATGATCAAGAGAATGACATACCTCTCTCAACCTTGGGGTTGAGACATTTATAGCTTATTCTTGTGGGGACCCCAGCCGGGATTCTAGGAACACGTGTCGCGAATCATGGGCCGTTTGGAAAACAGTTTCTGAACAAGTGGTCCCACTTGTTCCTTCTTGGGCAAGCCGAAGGCCAGGTCTGACCAAGTCAGCGAATCTTTTATTATTTTCAGGACTGCTTAGTCTGGAATACTTCTGAAGTGGGCAGATCGGCCCCGTCTTCCCATCTGTAGTCGCTACTGATTTCAGCTCTTTCCCAATTCAGATCTGGCTGGAATATCTAGAAGTTCCCCAGTGGGGACCCCTCTCCTTTGATTTAGGAACAAGTCCCGTAAATCCAGGATCATCCAGGTAACGAATGGTCCCCTATTTGTCTTTTCCTTTACTATTAAATGCAGGTCTTCCTCAATCCAGGTCTTATCCATACTGCCCTATCAACTCCTCCCCCCAGTAAGTGGGTTCAGGTAGAGCGGCGAGTTGACTGGGCCCTTAGTAATAAATGAGGTCCCATGTCTTTTAGTGTTTCTCGTTTCGGTACGAATCCCCAGGGACATGATAAACTGCCAGGGCTAATTATTGGCATTTAGTGGTGTCGCACGTTTCCAAAATGTCACTGTACCCCTATGTCCTTCCAGGCACTGCCTCGTCAGCCCTAGTCTAGAGTCCTAGCCGTTTCAACTTACCCTTTAGGGCACTGTTCACCTGCCCGCATTAAATGCACAAATCCCATCAAATCCCACCTTTCTTGGTTTTCGTATTTTGAAATCATTCCCTTTGCCTTTTATTCCCGCTTGTTTCCTTTTCATTCCCACTTTTCATCTTCTTCTTTCTCTTTCGAACCTCTGTACCTCCGTCCTCTACCAATACTCCAGCGAAATTTCTTCACACTAATTTTAAGCTTTCTCCGAGGAATTTTGTAAATCAGGTACCTTTCTTACCCCTTTTATTTTTTCGCAATGTCTTCCTCTCCAAAAATTAGGGTTGACTTATCTCCGCCATCTGTGATTCCTGAGGCGGCGGCTTTCTCCTCTCCGACGCCTGTGATCCCAAAGGCAGCGGAAATTTCTTCTGCCCTTATAGTCACCGTTCCGGAGGGAGCAGAGGTTCCGTCATCCTCGTCATCCGATCTACCGGAGATAGCGGCGGCTCTCTCACCACTGCCTGCTTCTCCCGCAACGATGGCCACCTCCTCCACGGAAGGTGTAACGTATCCTCCACCATTTCCCGACTATCCCAAAGTTACCTCTATCCTTAGCCAGCAAACAATAGACGAGATTCGCTATAAGTACAAAATTAAAGACCCTTTTGATCTTTATGCCCCTCCGGCCTGTACTCTGGCCTGCCAAGCGCCGGCGGGCCGAGTGACCTTCTATGTTGACCAGTTCCAAGCGGGTCTGCATCTGCCCGTTAACCCCATGATGCTAGAAATTGCTCAAATGTACAAAATTTCTATCTTTCAATTTCCCCCCAACTCTTTTAGGATCATGGTGTGTTATAACCTGGCCATGCGCTATGCCGGCCAGGACCCAACAGCCATAGTTTTCTACCAACTTTTCTAGGCGAAGAGCCTTCCCCCTGATTGTTTTTACCTCGCCGCCAGGTCTGGGGTTCATTTCATACACAAGCTTCCGTCTTCCAATAAATCCTGGCGCAAGAAATTCTTTTTTGTTCACTGTGCGGGGGATTGGGGTTTTGAACCTACCCCCATAGACGCCTTGCCCTCCTATCCACCCCTAACAATGGCGGCCAGACCTTCCCGTATTCATAGAATTATGGCGACTCTGAATGTGAATCCTGTCAATGTGAACGACCTCCTCACCCCTTCAGTTTTAGAGACTTTTAATGAAACTTGCGAGATAGGCCCCCTACCATCTAAGATTGGTAAAAAAGCTTTCCCACTCTGTCTTTACTACATAACGTTTTAATTTTTTATAGGTCTAACTTTCCCGTTCTCTTTTTTCAGAGGAGATGAAGCGATTGCTGTTTGAGCTTCTGAAAAGGAAGGTACGGCGGCTGATGTAACAGCGCCAGCTCAGGAAACGGGTGCTGCCGACACTCCTCGGGCCCAGGACTCCCTTCCTGCCGCGCCGTCCGTGCTCCCCCGATCCGTAAGGCATGTTGTTTCTGACTCGGAGGAGGAGGAGGAGGTACCCCTCACGAAAATGCCTCGATCCGGCCGGGGCCGAGGTGTAGTTATCTTAACCAATCCAGCTCCAGCGCCTGTAGCGGTCCCCGTGGTCCCCACCGTGCGCAGTTCTGGCCCTCCTTGGCGAACTTCAGTTCTGAATTGCTAGGGTGACATGGCAGTTCGCCATGTAAGCGGCCAGTGCACCCCTGAAGACTTACGCACTCTAGAGCAGAGGAGCGACCGGGAGCTGCTGGAGTCGTGGTGCCAAGATGAAGCCCGGGTAAACTTTATACCATCAGCCTCTCTCCCCCTTTTCTCTTTACATCTCTCAAGTCTCTAACAATTTTCTGATTCGTTCCTATGCTGAGGCGAAGAGGGCACTTCTGTCTATCAGGGCGACCCGGTCGCTGGGCCAGGCCAACCTGGCTAAGGAGGTGGGAGATCTCAAAGAGAAGGTACTACGCCTCCGAGCCTTGTCTAAGGACAAGATCAAAGAGGTTAAGGAGTTGCAGGAGAAGGTGGGCATGATGGAAAAAGCCCAGAAGAAGATGCTTGAAGCAGCTTGGTCAGAGGCCCGGGATGAAGCTATTGCCGAGACAAGGAGTCTGGCGGATAAAGCCATAGCCAAGGCTAAGGGTGAGTGGAAAGCGGAGTTTCTCAACTCGGAGGAGGGGTTGACGCTGGTTCAGGTGGCAAGAGATGAGGCCAAGAAGGCCTTTTTGGGATCTAAAGCTCTCTTCTCCTTGCTCTCCCAGAGGCTGTAGTGTACTACCACTATGGTTTGGATGAGCAGGCTAAGTGGGCATTGGCCAATCCCAACGTCCCCTTTGACCGAAAAATGCCACTGAAAAGCCCTCCCGAGCCTACCTCCTTTTCTTACGACCCTGCCAAGGATCGCCTCCATACGATTGGGTCGGCAGAGTTTGCTGAGCATGTTTATGCTATTCTTCTCTCTCCTGAACAAGGTCTAACTCAGCCAGACCTGACCCTCTCCGTGGTCCCTCCTGCTTCATCTCCCTCCCCAACCTTTGCAGGTCTGGGTGAGCTACCTGGGGGCGCGTCTCCGGGAGGTCTGTCCGAGGGTGCAGTGGACCAACTGTCGACAGAGCTGAGAGCCAACATGGAGGTTGACCCTTGAGGCGCATAGGTTTATATTGCCACAGACCTGCCTGTGCAGCTGGTCTGAATATATTTCTGCTAAGCGTGTGTAATGCCGAAAATATATTTTTATGATGAATGCTTTTCTTTTTGTCTGGTAGCGACTCTTGAACCTTCTAGGGTTTCCTGAATATCCGGAAACCCTAGTACTTTTTGATTCCTCTCATGTGCCTCCGATTTCAATATATATTCGTATGCATTCTTTATTTTCTTTCATTATCCGCCTGCAAAATGTCTTCCTCTCCTCTGATCGAAGAACTTAACACTGTGAAGAGAAAGAACATTTCCCTGGTTGTGGAGAAATTCAAGCTCTCCGACCAGCTGGTCTAACTCAAAGAAAAAATCGATTCTCTTTATCGCCTTTTGGAGAGGAAAAAGGCAGAAGAAGCGTCACTATAAAAGGGAATGGGCCGAACTCTGACAAGTTAACCGCCAGCTGCAAGAGGAGAAGGCGGATTTGGTTGACTCGGTGAACTGCTTGACCATCGCTGCTGGCGAAACTCATGTTCTCGCCGAGCAATCTGACCAGTATCACCGCTGTCTGCATGAGACAGAGCAAGAGCTTTGGTTCATTCGCCGAGCCTTAGCCTCCGACCGAAGGTCTTCACCCAGATAGGCGTCTTGGTTTTATCTTTATTTGTTTTCCTGCCATTTTAATGTAATCAAAGTCGCCAACCCTCTGGGGGAAGGTTTGCAACCTGTACTTTGTTCTTGTTGAATGGTCAGTAATATATATGAGCTTTGTGCCTTTTCACGTGTGTCATAGTTTTACTTGAATAAGTTTTGAATCGGATCTTTTTTTGCTTGCTTAAATCGCTCAAACTTGTGTTTTATTTTAGTGCCTTGGTAATTCAGCACTTACCTCATAAGATATTTTATTTCACTGTGTGGTCTAGCTGATAATCAGGTCAGGTAGACCAGTGCATTCGCCTTTTAACTTTTCTTGACTTGAGCTGTCAATCAGGTCGGGAAAATAGCTGACCTGACTTGATCAGTTCTGGCTTTATCAATCAATCCGGTTGGGTGAAATCTAGGACATCCGTCTTTAGCCAATCCTGGCTTTAACCGACAATCAGGTCGGGCAAAATCTAGGACATCTAATCTAGGACATCCGTCCTTAGCCAATCCTGGCTTTAACCGACAATCAGGTCGGGCAAAATCTAGGACATCCGTCCTTAGCCAATCCTGGCTTTTCTAAGTCCTTTGCGCGCCAATCTTAATGTAATTTCCTGCCTTTTCTAAGCTCCCTGCGCGCCAACTTGATGTAATTTCCCGCCTTTTTCTTTCCTTTATATACTGGCATCTATTCTCCGTTTATGTTTCCCGCATAATGGCGTCGTCATCGTCTTCCAAAAACATTTCTGCCGAGGAGCATACCCGACTTCTTCATGAGAGGAACCGACTTAGGGAAGAAGTTTCCCAGTTGCAGGAACGTGCGGAGAAATTGGCGGAGAAATTGGCTTAGAGGAAACTGCAATACCGTCATGAACTACATCGCCTTCAGCAACTCATTCTCGACCTGAAAAGGGAGAACTCTGAATTATATGTCGACTGGGATATTGCCGTGGATGTATCGGACCGGTTTCATGTCCGCCTTCTGGAACATGAGGAAGAGATCCAACGACTCCATCAACTTCTTGCTTCTACACCTCCGTCTTAAGGCTTTTACTTTTATTTGTTGTTTTTTCTACGCTTGAGATTTCTACCTCTGCGATTGTGATGCTAAGATATATCCTTGTATTTTCTATTTTCTCTGTAAGTGTCTTTACCGTTTATCAATCAAAGACTAAAGGTGACTCCTCGCTAATAATGAATTCTGGGATTCATTCAGAAATAATGATCTTACTGGCCATCTAGTTAGGAAAAATTACGGGAATCCTCAAACGTTAACTCTGCAGTTTTTCATTTAATAAATAAGCAAATGTTAAGGGTTACAATTACGTATAAAATTTTCGCAGATTGGTAATGTTCCAAGCGCGGGGGATATCGGTCCCATCCAGCTCTTTCAGCACATACGCCCCTCGAGCCAGAATCTTAGTGACTCTGAACGGGCTTTGCCACGTGGCATCTAATTTTCCTTTAGCCTTTCCTAAATCAAACCTTCTCAAAACCAGGTCTCCTACCTGAAATTGCCTCTTAACTACGGATTTATCATATGTGGCCTTTATCCTCCCCTTGATATGGGCCATTCTGGCTGCGGCCTGCTCTCTTTTTTCTTCGATCAAATCCAGGGCATCTTGCCTCAACAGCTCATTCTGCTCTTCATTGAAATTTTGAATCCGGTGTGTCTCTAAGCTGATCTCCGCAGGCACTATAGCGTCCATCCCATCCACCAGGCGAAAGGGGGTTTCACCTGTACTTCCCTTTGGATTTGTGCGATATGCCCAAAGTACTGCATTCAGCTCTTCCACCCATTTCCCTCAAGACCTTTCCAATCGTGACTTAAGTCCTTGGACAAGAATGCGGTTAGCCACCTTGACTTGACCATTCACCTGCGGATGGTATACAAACGTGAAATGCTGCTGGATTTTCATCTTAACACACCAGGCCTTAATTTTGGTTCCCGTGAACTGAGTACCATTATCCGATATCAAGACTCTTGGCACACAAAAGCGACAGACAACATTTTTCCATATGAATCCCATCACCGCTTCCTCCGTTATTTTTGCCAGAGCTTCCGCCTCAACCCACTTACTGAAATAGTCTATGGCTATAATTAAAAATCTTTTCTGGGCTGGAGCCATCAGAAACGGACCAACAAGGTCAATCCCCCATTTCGCAAAAGGGCAAGGGGAGCTCATTTTTAACAGCTCTTCTGCAGGCTGATGGATCAAAGGAGCCATCTTCTGACACTTTTCACATTTTCTCACGAAGACCTCAGCCTCCTTCCTCAACAAAGGCCAAAAATAACCCGCCCTCAATACCTTGCTAGCTAGAACTCTGGCCCCCATGTGATTGCCGCAACACCCCTCATGAATCTCACGCATTACCAGAGCTCCTTCTTCCTGACTCAGGCATCTCAATAATGGCTAGCCGAATCATCTTTTAAACAGCTCTCCTTTAATTAGGCAAAACCTGGCCGCCCTAGTTCGTAATTTCACCGCTTCCTGTCTGTCCTCCGGCAAGACCTCCTGTTCCAAGTACGCCTTTATAGGAGAGCGCCAGTCCTTCCCTTCGATGATTGAGCATACCTGCTCTGTTCCAAATTCTCCATCGGCCTGTAGTACAGTAATCACCCTTTCTTGACAATCTGCAGCCGAGCTGGCCACCTTTGCCAAGAAATCAGCTCTTCCATTTTTTTCTCTAGGGATCTGAAGGACCGTTAGGCCTTTCATACCTCTAGTAAGCTCTCTATACTTAGCTAGATATTTATGCATGTTTTCTTCTCTTGTTTCAAACTCTCCGCTGATCTGCTTGCAAACAAGCTGAGAATCTACCCTGGCGTATACTTGCTCTGCACCTAGGTCTTTCACCATCTAAATTCCTCTTAGAAGGGCCTCATACTCAGCAGCGTTATTAGAAAATGTTGTGCTCAGCCGAATGGCGAACTCAGTGGATGTGCCTGTTGGATCCGTTAAAACAATTCCAGCTCCACAGCCCTGGTTACAGACAGAGCCATCCGTAAAAATCATCCATTCCTTCAACTTTCCCGGAGGACCGGTCATTTCTTGCATGAAATCAGCTAAGGCCTGGGCTTTAATTGCCGTTCTGACCTTGAAGCTAATATCAAATTCGCTATCTCGATTATCTACTTGACCAGTCTCCCCTACGCCTCTGGCTTATCCATGACGGCTTTCAATGGCAGGTTTGTCCGTACGACTATACTATGTGAGAGGAAATATGGGCGCAATTTCCGGGCTGTGCCTACTAGAGCTAGTACCGCCCGCTCTACCTCGACATATCTCACTTCAGCATCGTGTAAGACCTTACTCCAGTAGTAGACTGGTTTCTGTACCTTTCCTTCTTCTCGAATTAAGACAGATCTAACTGCTTGCTGTCCGACCGATAAGTACAAGATAAGGGGTTCTCCAAGAACAAGTTTTGTGAGCAAGGTCATACCAGCCAAGTGTTCTTTTAACATTTTAAATGCATCTTCACATTCTCTAGTCCACTCAAAATGGGCTTTTTTATGCAAAGCTTGGAAGAAAGGGAAGCTTTTTTCTGCCGAGCGCGAGACAAATCGGCTCAAGGCATTAATACGTCCTGCTAAACACTGCATTTCTTTAATATTCCTGGGTGCCTGCATCTCCACAATTGCTCGTATCTTTTCTGGGTTGGCCTCAATACCCCTTTCCATAACCATGTATCCCAGGAACTTGCCAGCTCTTACCCCAAACGCGCACTTTTTAGGGTTAAGCTTCATTCGGTATTTTCTCAGTGTAGCGAAGGTCTCTTTCAGATCATTCACATGGGAGGTTGCCTTGATGCTCTTGACTAGCATATCATCCACGTATACCTCCATATTTCTCCCAAGCTGATTTTTAAACATTTTATCTGTTAATCTCTGGTATGTGGCGCCAGCATTTTTTAGCCCAAAAGGCATGACCACATAACAGTAGGTACCCTTCGGGGTGATAAAGCTGACTCTCTTCCAATCCTCTTTCGCCAGTCTGATCTGATGATAACCCTGTGAGGCGTCCATCATACTCAGGAGCTCGCATCCAGCAGTAGAATCAACTAATTGATCAATCCTCGGAAGTGGGTAGTGATCTTTTGGACAAGCTCGGTTAAGGTCACGGAAATCAATGCACATTCTCCAATCCTCTTGGGTTTTGGGAACTAATACAGCATTGGAGAGCTATTCTGGGAATCGGATTTCCTGGATATGCTTAGCATTAAGTAATTTTTCCACCTCTGCTTCAATTATGGCCTCTTTCTCAGGTCTAAAATTCCGCTTCTTCTGCTTTACCGGCTTCACATCTGGGCTGATGTTCAGGCGATTCTCCATCACTTCCGGATCAATCCCTACTAAATCCTGAGGGGACCATGCAAACACATGTGCATTCTCTCTTAACAAAGCTACCAGGGCTGTCAAGACTTCTGGGCTGAGCGTCGCCCCCACGCGGAGAATTCTACTCTCATCACCCGGAACAACCTCTACGAGCATCAATCCCTCCTCACCTCGAGTCTGAGCTGTCCGCGGCTGCTCTATCCGAGCCTTCTTGCTCTGCCTCTCATCCTCAGTTTTCCTCTTGATGCACTCAACATAGGTCTGTCTTGAGGCATATTGGTCACCTCTGACCTCTCCTGTTCCATCTTCTGCCGGGAATTTCATCTTCATATGAAAGACTAATATTACAGCTTGGAACTGACTTAGGGAGGGTCTACCAAGCATGACATTGTAAGAGGATGGCGCATCTACAACAAAGAAACGAACCATCCTTGTCACCCTATAAGGCTCTTCCTCTAGGGTTACGAGGAGCCTGAATGCTCCCATCGGTTTTAGGGCTCCCCCAGCAAAGCCGACTCGAGAGGTAGTCACCTCCTCCAGCTCCACATCTAATTTCAATTGTCGGAAGTAGTCATAAAATATAATGTCGGTAGAACTTTCGGTATCCACAAAGATCCGTCGCACATTATAATTGGCGATAATTGCCATTATAACCAGGGCATCCATGTGCGGGACCAAAATGCCATCACCATCTTCTGACCCAAAACAGATGTTAGGGGTAGAGGTCATTTGACCCACATCGCGCGATTTTCAAACTAAGTCTTTCGCAGATCTGACATAACCGTGCTGCGTCCTCTTGGAATGCTCCTCCAGCTCTCCTCCAGTGATCATCTAGATTTCCCCATGAATTACCTGGGCTTGATCAGCTCGTCTTCCATCAGAGCGGCCTCTATCCTGGTCTCTCTTGCCCTGGTTAGACCTGTCATAGCCCTTGTTGCCAGACCTGACCTCTTCCCTCCTCATACGGACATACTCCTTCAGGTGCCCATCTTGAACCATTCTCTCCAGTTCATCATTCAGATGCGTACACTCCTCGGTATTGTGCCCATATTCGTTATGGAAATGGCAGAATCGATCAGATCTTTCCTTCCTAGGTTTCTGTGAGTAGGTCTTAGGCCATTTCAGGTCTGGATGCTTCTCTATGGCCTGCAGGATCTCGCCCTGTGGAGTTGCCAAAGGGGTGTACCTGTCAAAACGAGGTCTCCCACCAGACAGGTCTGGCCTTGGTTTCTTTGTAGCAGCCATGTTATCACGATCGTATATCTCCCTCTTCTTTTCTCCCTCATCTTTGATTTTCAAGGCCTCCTCAAGGTGAATGTACTTCTCAGCTCGTTCCAATAGTTCTCCAAACTTCAGGGCTGGTTTGACAACCAGCGATTGAAAAAAGTCACCTCTCCTCAGACCCTGCACTAGAGCATTCACCAACAGCTCCTCAGACGCAGAGGGTACCTCCAGCTTTGCTGTCATAAATCTATTAATATAAGCACTCAAACTCTCATTCTCTTTCTGCTTCAAACTGAAAAGTTCGAGCGGCATTTTCTGATAATTTCTACAGCTCGTGAACTGGTGTAAAAAAGCTGAGCTGAACTCGTCAAAATTGCTGATAGACCTCGGCGGCAGCTGACTAAACCAGAGCTGGGCTGATTTAGTAAAAGTCATCGGGAAGACCCGACACATGACAGCATCTGAAAATTTATGCAGGGCTGCCGCGATCTCGAAGCAGCTAAGATGGTAGCCTAGAGAGCGATATGAAGCCGTCACATCATCTCGCATAACTTCCTCAGTAAATGGCGTACCCCTTCTCGCCGGAATCACGCCGCCAGTCGCCATTTTCCTCTTAAACTCCCTCACCTCTTTTTGCAAGCTCTGCATCTATTCAGCCAAACCTGGATTAGTCTGGCTTGAAGTCTCGCTGTCGGAGGTGGAGAGGTGCTCTTCCCCATCTTGTAAAGGAGCTCGATCCGCATGTTGTCCTCACGATGGCTCCGTTCCCACCACCGGGACAGTTCGTGCCGGTGGCGTGTTGGATGGCGGCATCGCCATCTCCGCAAACTTCTTTTCCACCGCCATCTCCACGACTTTGCCAATTAGCTCCGAGAGCTGCAAAAGGAAGGATTCGTTAAATGAACCACCTGTAGTTGGCACAGATCTACTGAGTGGGGGTGGTGTGGTGCCAGGCGCAGCCCCTGCCGACGGCGCTGTCTCTCCTGGCCCCATCGCCAACGTATCTGTTGAACTGGGCATCCCCCATGATGCAGGGAACTAGGGGTTCCGCCGATCTCTCCCACCAAGTTCCGCCGTAAATCGTCTGAAGCCATTGAATAAAAAGAAAACCTCACGCCTTAGCTTGATCGATTTCCCACAAGCGGCGCCAATTGTTTCAGCCTGAAAAGTGAACGACCTGAATGACACTTGAAAGCCCAAGAGCTTCCTGAACCTACACCACAAAGACAGATTAGAAAGGACCACCGGTGGTTTTCCGGTGGAAACCTCTCTGATGCTTAAGTCAGTAAGCGTTTTGAGATATTTTCCAGAAAGAAAACAGGAATGCTCAAGAGAATGACATACCTCTCTCAACCTTGGGGCTGAGACATTTATAGCTTATTCTTGTGGGGACCCCAGCCGGGATTCTAGGAACACGTGCCGCGAATCATGGGCCGTTTGGAAAACAGTTTCTGAACAAGTGGTCCCACTTGTTCCTTCTTGGGCAAGCCGAATGCCAGGTCTGACCAAGTCAGCGAATCTTTTATTATTTTCAGGACTGCTTAGTCTGGAATACTTCTGAAGTGGGCAGATCGGCCCCGTCTTCCCATCTGYAGTCGCTACTGATTTCAGCTCTTTCCCAATTCAGATCTGGCTGGAATATCTAGAAGTTCCCCAGTGGGGACCCCTCTCCTTTGATTTAGGAACAAGGCCCGTAAATCCAGGATCATCCAGGTAACGAATGGTCCCCTATTTGTCTTTTCCTTTACTATTAAATGCAGGTCTTATCCATACTGCCCTATCAGAAACTAAAAGCTTGTACATGCCTTTTTTATAGAGTGGAGTTGATGGTCATAAATGTTGGTTTGTTGGTTAGAAGATGAAGTCACCAACTTTAATTAGTCTTCTATTACACATCTTCATTAAGTTGGGTTTGGTGGCTTGTACAATGGACTTGAAGGACCATTAGTCCAGATGAAACATTTTCCACTTGTCTTTTCACTTAACACTCCATTAAAATTGATTGGGTCGACAGATAGGGAGAGTGGGGTAGTTTATTACACATTAATAAGGATACAAAGTTAGCAATTTTCCACTACTCGCATGACATTACAGTACATTAAAACCTACAACTAAAAGCTACCCCTAAGATGTTATATCAATTGTAAATAACCATTAAAGTGAACCTCATATGTAGTACTCAGTTTTAACTAGGCTGTGAGAAATTAATGTTCAGACCTAGATATTAAAATATTAAGTTAGAACTAAACCAATGTTAGAACACACCACCGATCTAATTATACATGCCATTTATAGTTCTACGTACTTTACACACACACATAAAAGGAAAAATAATTCCCAAACAAGCATACTACGGTCCAAGTACACAAAACCACGTACAAAGTTCTAGGAATTTTCATAAAATGCCTACGGACAACTGTTTTCTATAAATTCTTATAGGGATTAATTTATTAATTCTCAATCCTATTAGCGGTTCAACTTTTTGTACATTAAAGGTGTCCCTCAAGCATGATATTCACCATGAACACCTTGTACTCATCAGCTATACTGAAAAAAAGATCTTGATCTTCATTTTTCTTGCAGAATAGCTTCGAGAATACTAATTTGTTCTCGATGGATAAGAATGGCATTTGGTTTAGCACATAAAACACCTCTTACGTTGTTGTTTTGCATCCTACTGAAAACCAATCCGTTGAGCCAAATCATCGAGATGCCCCTCGGTTTTGCACAAAATACCTCCATCAAACCTAGAAACCACTATTCCAATGCATCAACAGCCTTACATTTCTTAGTGTTCTTCTTCTTTGAAGCTTAGCTACTTTCAGCCTGAATACCAGAGTTATTATCCGTATAAAATCCTACATTATCTTACTCAAGACCATGATCCGGCGTACTTATTCCCTCATGCGGCTATTGTTCCCTAATTACCTCATTCACCGCATCCGCAAATCCTTGGGCATTCTCACCCGTAGCCCTATCCTTACAAAATATGTTGATCCAATCCTTGAAAAATGGCCACCTCTTATACCTCATTATTTTTGCATTGGGATCAAACTACAATATTACATAACTAATTTTAATTTGTAATTCACAAAATAAATTAAAATTTCTAATCAGAGATAAAAATTGTGTCATATCAGTCTCGAACCTGAATGTGCTCGGAGCATATGTCTTCACAATCTACCATGATTATGTTACTTGAATCATTCCATCCAAACTCTGAATGACCTTATATCAGGCTTTGTGACCCATAATACTTCTTTCACACCTGTATCTTTCACTAAAACAATAGTATTTTACTGAGGGGAACACCTAGGAAAATATTGATCTAGAAATTCCGAGGGCAATACCGACGGTAATTATTACCGAGGGCATTACTGAAGGTCAATACCTTCGGTAATGCTCCCTTCGGTGAGTCCTTCAAAAACACAACACCAATGTTTTCCGCCATTATTACCGAAGGTAATACCAAAGGCTTTCCGAAGGGAAATTTACGGAATGTATTTACCCCTCGGAAAAACCAAGGGGAGTAAATTCCCCTCGGGATTTTCCGAGGGGAAATAGCTTCCCTCATAAATTCCCTTGGGGAATTTAATCACATCGGTTTTTCAATTAAAAATTAAAAAAATAGAAAAAAAAATATAATAACATAAATATAAACTGATTCCTATCATTTTAAGCACGTGGGGTGATTTTGACCTGGCACTACTGCAGAATGTGGATTCTACGGCACCTCATCCACGGCGGTTTTAGAAAAACCGCCGTCAAATATATTTTTACGGAGGTTTTCCAGAAAACCGATGTTAAATCCATCATTTAACGGTGATTCTCTTAAAAACTGCCGTAGAATCCTACATTTTATGTTGGTTGTCTTAGAACCATCATTAATTAATTGAAATCCCTACTAATTAATGTCGGTTCTTAAGGAACTGACGTGAATTAAAAAGTATTCATGGCGGTTCCTTAAGAACAGACGTTAAATTGTTCATACATTAATTAGTTCACATGACAGGTTAATTAGTTCGCTTAACATCGGTTCCATTAGAACCGCCGTGAATGAGAGATGACATTTCATGGTGGTTCTCTTAGAACCGTCGTGGATTATTAGTTTTCCATGTGACAGATCCTCGTCTTGCTCAAGCAAGTTGTTTCAACCGTTGATCCGTGTCTCATCCAACGATCTGCATTTGCCACGCAATTGATCCGTGTACCCACCTTCATGCCTTCATCTTCATCAATCACTTCATGAATCTTCATCTTCATCTTGGACTTCATCTTCATCATCATCGTCAGCTGTTATTGGATGTCGCCAGCTTCATTCTTCGGCCGGAGATCGCCAGCTTCCATTGGATGTCCCCGGAGATCGCAAAAGGCCATTGGACGCGTGCCGTAGATCTTCATCTTCATCTTGGACGCCAGCTGCCATTGTATGCCGGCCGGAGATCTCATCTTCATTTACATGAAGGGCCACCACGACGAAGTTCGCCTGGAGTCAGCTGATTAGAGTAGATTTGTCCTTATTTTTATTAGCTTTTTAGTTCGTTTTTCTATTTGTTTTTGGTATAAGTTGGATGATTTAAGCATAATTCCGTAATTTTATAATTCCAGCTTATTTTACCGCATTTTGATCTTAATTGATGCAATTAGGTGATGTTTCATTGCTTTTCACCTTACAGCTAAGTAACCGGAAGAGTTTAGCACGCAAAAGACGAAGATCGGTGTTCAAGAATAGAAGAACAAGCTTTCCGGTGAAATGAGTAGCAAACGATCGAGAAACGGAGACCGACGCTCAGTCGCGTTGACTGACGCGACCGTCGACGCGAGCCGTGTCAGCGAGTCATGACCGCATCAGTCGACGCACTGCCGACGCCACATTCTGAAGAGTCGATGTCGACGCACCATTGTCGACGCAACGTCGACGCAACTTGCTGAAGCGTCTATGTCGACGCACCCCGTGGACGCACCTGCCAGCCGACGCGCACACCTGCTGACCACACTTGCCGAGCGCTGCCGACCGAATCTTCCGAGTCCCGCCGAGCGCCAGCAAGCGTCAGTCGACGCTACGTCGATGCACCATCGACGCGACGACCCAAAATTCGGAAATTAGGGTTTCTTGTGCGGCAAGACTTGTAATATTTATAAAAATCCTTCATATTTCGAGTTTTCAGAGGGTGCCACGAGAGATACATCTATCCTAGGGTATTTTAGCATTCAATAACAATAAATCTACATCTTATAACAAGATTTGGAGACGCGGATCAAGGATCGAAGTTCTACGCGTCCGAAACACCGATTTCGCGCTCGAGAATCCATCTTCGCCCAAGATCAGCGTTCAAACTCCGGAATAGCTGGAGCTTTTCATTGCTTTCCTTGTTACAATAAGTTTTTCTAAACTCTTAGATAATTTTCTAGTTAATTGTTTAGATTAATTCTTAGTTAATTCTAGTTTTAATTAGTTTAATTGTTTCTTATGCTTGGATATTGGATACTGGTTAATTTAGTTTATTTATGCGATTTAGTTTATGCTTAGTTTATGGTTCTTGGATTCGTATGATTCACTGCTTAGCGATAGTTTCTTAAATTCATGCTTTAGATACGTTAATTAGCTCTAAATCTTCGTAGCGTTAATTGATAATTAGTTATTGCTTTTAGTTGATAATTTAAGATAACTAGTTTAATCAGCTTTAGTTTACTGCTTAGCTCGTAATTGATATTCTAGTTTAAAGTAATTAGTTTAATTATTTTTAGTTTAATTATCATCTTAGTTTATAATGATCGAATCAATCTATTCAAACCCCCAAATGTACATGTATGTTATTCGTAATTGAGAAAAACATCGAAAAGACCGAACAGTTGTTTCCTCAAGAGATACGACTCAAATCAAACTCATCACCCTACAGTTACCTCGTACACTTGCGAGCAAACTAACGTGCTTTTAAATTAATTATTAAAAACGGGGTGCACAAAGTTTGAGTCAAAAATTTGGCGCCGTTTCCGGGGAAGCAACAAGTAGGAATTAAAGATGTTTTTTGTTTTATTTTCTGTTTAATTTATTATTTAATTTACTTTTACTTGGTTTTTGTCATTTGGTACGTTGACGTGTTGTTGAGTTTATGCAAGGAAGGCGATCACTTCAACGCGACCTGGTACCATTAATCGACAACATCCATCGTTCGAATCCACCGAGACAAAGATCCGTTCTTATTCCCGAGGAAAATTCCTCGACAGCAACTGATTTTGCCTGCGATCAAGTTCCCGACGTTATGTTAGAAGCACATTCAGTTCGAAACGGCGATTCACCACCGAGATCACCACCACGCCCCATTCGAGCTGGGTATGGTAGTGAACCAAACAAGTCACACTCTACTAGACGCGACGAAAGGAGGAACGAAGGAGTTAACCAGCAGCACAACATAGTCAATCACCCGCTCAACATAGAGAATTTGAGGCAAAACGAAGAGATGAACAATAATGTCATGCGTCAGCACAACGTCGAGAACGTGGCATTTAGGAATGAGGATGTTTTGCAGCGAAACGCCTATGTTAACAATCAAAGGCACGTGAACGAGTGGTTGGAAAATCAAGATCATGGTTACGAGCAAAACAATTTCGGAAGGAGATACGAGCGCGAGCACCGTTACGCGCATAACGACCACTACGAGAGAGCATATGACCAAGTTCGAGAACCAAGGGGAGATCGAGCACTTAGACAGCGCGACTTGGGACGTCCAAAGGTTGTGCCCTTTAGGTCCGCCATTGTTCTGGGACCGACCGCGAGGGCAGTGGAAATTAAACCGCATCAACTTAACCTACTCCCAACCTTTCATGGGAATGCGCATGAAGACCCCTTGGCATTTTTAAATTATTTCGTTGATGAAGTTGGCCGATTCGTAGTTCATGGCCTTCATCAAGAAGAAGTGCAAATGACTTGTTTCCCGTACAGCTTGAAGGACAAGGCGAAGTCATGGCTACTGTCCTTAGAGCCTGGTTCGTTAACCGACTGAGATATGATTAGCGAGAAGTTTCTAAACCAATATTATTCAGCCCAAACAACGAGGCATCTTCGGAGGCAAATTGCTACTTTCGAGCAGTTAGAAGGAGAGCTATTCCACGAAACGTGGGAGCGCTACAAAACACTTTTGCAAGCTTGCCCCCACCACAACTATTCTCCGGAGATGACTAACCAGTTCTTTTTCGATGGTTTATTGGATCATGGGAAACGAGAGGTAGAGATAGCAGCGGGAGGAGATTTTGGAGATTTGACAGCACACGAGGCAAGACAAGTGTTGGAAAAGCAAAGCGAAAGGTCTAGACAAACCAATCACTACTACAAAACAGCCTTTCCACGTCGGTTATTTTTGTCATTTCACGTCGGTTTTGCAACCGACGTCTAAACCACCGACGTGGAAAGTGACGTTGGTTCACGTCGGTTTAAAACCGACGTAATATGTCACAAAAACCACGTCGGTTTTCTCAAAAACCGACGTGGATTCTGTGGCTTTTCACGTCGACTTTTAGTGAAAACCGACGTGGTTTTTGTGACATATTACGTCGGGTTTTACGGAAAACCGACGTAGATTTATGTGACTTTTAACATGGGTTTTTCCTGAAAACCGATGTTAAAACATATGCACCAGCTTTTAAATTATGGTAAAATAACCACTAAAAATGACATAAATAAATATCTATATTAAATTGAATAATGGTATAATAACCACAAAAAATACCAATATGACCGTATAATATAGCATATTTTATAATCCTCGTCAATGATTATACAGACTACTTCAACAAACTCTTAGATAGGTCGCAACAAGAAACACAAGTGTTCGATGAAAAGCCATATACATGAACGCATCCGCTCGGCTAGATTACCTCTACTATGCAATAATATAAGATCTCTAAAATCTCCAACATAAACCATAGTACAAAGTACAAATTCAATACACATCAGACGGTATAACACAATTTTTTGTCCTAAATTTAATGAACCTTGATGATAAAGAGATAGTGGGCTCGTTTCTGACACGAGCTGGGCTGGCAGTTCCGATCTCCACCAGGTGTTGCTGCAGCCATGCCAAGTATCTAAGCTCCACCTCCATGTATACCTGATCAGCAGTGTCCCCTTTGAAGAGGAGGTAAAATTGTGTCCTGTGAATGATCGAAACATGGAAAACGTCCCATAACTCGATTATCCGTTGCCTCTGCTCCCTAAAAGACACCTGCCACGAATCCGGTGACTCTTCTTGTATCTCTGGAACATTCGCATCCTCCTCAAAACGTATCCAGCAGCTTCGTGCACTTCAAGCTCAAGCACCTAAGCAGAAAATTATCAAAGTGTGCTTAATATCAAACTTGCACATATATATAGTCGAACAAAGAATTAATTAAGGAAATTACATAATCTTGGTTGGCAAGATTTTAGTTCATTTTCATTTAGATGAGTTATTAATTTTTATTATTTTTTAAGCTTTGAATAATGAATTATTTCATCTAGTAGGGTACTCATAATAGATTTATATCGATATTTCATTGAACAATTGATTATAGATTATACAATATGAGGTGATATTTCATTAAAAAACTTCCAAAATAATAAATTAAGTAATTCCCCACATAATATAAACATGACCTCCTTCGATGAAACCTCGCCACCTTCACTCTTCGTAGGCGTATCTTTCTCCGAGTCTATGGCACGCAACCTCCTTCTGTAGAACCTCGAGGGCCCGATTGGCTTCCTTGCCTAACTACTCTTGGAGGTGCTCGAGTTTAAAGATTTCTTGCATCAGAGTGAAAGGTGCGGTCGATGATTGACGCAATGCGTGTCGTCCCGTTGTGTTTCTTAGCACCAACCCGTCGTGTTTGGGTAATAAGTTTGTTGAGAAAGAGAGGCATTTCTTCGCAACAGGAGTAGATGATGACTCAGACATTTTTGCCTTCTGCATTTCATTACACATGGAATATAAGTTAAACTTTTTCTCCCATCTAGGGTTTTTTGTTCACCCATTTTCACTTTTTTTTCTCCTATAGATCACTTCAACTCATTTAAAAAGAAATTAAAAATCATTGGATCACTAATCAGTATCACATTTTCCCATAAATTTTACTACCAATCATAGATATCATTATTTAAATATTTATATCAAATTAACTTCCAAACATTACATTTCCATTTCATATCCATTCACACACTCGAAATTCATCATTCTAATTTCAAAAAAAATTAAAAAATCACCATCACTATTCCAAAACCATACCAAACCAAAAAGAAAAAAGAAAGTGTATCCAGCAAAGGATTAAACAAAGTACCTGCTCGTCCTCGAGTTTCCTATGCAAGTCATCAACCTATGACTGTGCTAAATCTCTTTGACGCCTAAGTTCTTCCATTTCCCTCTCTATCTAAGTATACATAATATTATTACGTATCATAAGTACTTCTCATAAATTCCAACCTTAACCAGAAAATAGAGTTATGAGACTCTCTGTATAGCTAACCTGTTGAGTTTTTACGTCTTTCTCACTAGACGGGTCTGGTGTTCGTAACACTATTTTCAGCCTCGCAAACTCCTTTTGAAAATGCTGCACAAGCTGCTTTTCGGAAACAACCATGTTCACCTGAGCGTTGTTCGTCGTTTCTTTTGCTTGGGTAGCAAATAAGAGAGTGTTGCGAGATTACGACCAGATTCCGAATTCAGTAAATCTCTAACATTTTCGTTATGGATTTCAAGGCCACATATCTTTATTTTGAAGCCTCGTTCCGGAGTCTACGTTTCAGTCAAAAATACAAGATTAGTTCATGTACAAAATTGAATGAGGAGAACATATAGGAAGATAATGTTCCGTTTTATCATAATTAGTTGGAATTTTAACAGAAAAGGCATTAAAAACACTTGTAAGAAAAACTATTGTTACTATCTACATGACTTCCTAATATTTCAGATAAAATGGTAAAGTAATCCAAATTTGTGCAAGTAGGATAAATGTATTAACATAAATCATAATGGTAGTGAAGAAAGTTCAAAAATCTTACATTTATTATATGCATGTATATATCATTAACAACTTTCTCCATAATTCCCCTCATCGTGTAAGATT
>BMAC01000071.1:951194-967031 GCA_014905375.1 Phtheirospermum japonicum
CGAGAAACGGAGACCGACGCTCAGTCGCGTCGACTGACGCGACCGTCGACGCGAGCCGTGTCAGCGAGTCATGACCGCGTCAGTCGACGCAACGTCGACGCTACGTTCTGAAGCGTCGATGTCGACGCACCTACGATCGACGCAACGTCGACGCTACTGCTGAAGCGTCGATGTCGACGCACCCCGTCGACGCACCTGCCCAGCCGACGCGCGCACCTGCTGACCACACCTGCCGAGCGCTGCGACCAAGTCTGCCGAGTCCCGCCGAGCACCTGCTCGCGTCAGTCGACGCTCCGTCGACGCACCGTCGACGCGACGGCCCAGAATTCGGAAATGTTAATTTAGTTTATTTATGCGACTTAGTTTATGCTTAGTTTATGGTTCTTGGATTCGTATGATTCACTGCTTAGCGATAGTTTCTTAAATTCATGCTTTAGATACGTTAATTAGCTCTAAATCTTCGTAGCGTTAATTGATAATTAGTTATTGCTTTTAGTTGATAATTTAAGATAACTAGTTTAATCAGCTTTAGTTTACTGCTTAGCTCGTAATTGATATTCTAGTTTAAAGTAATTAGTTTAATTAGTTTTAGTTTAATTATTGTCTTAGTTTATAATGATCGAATCAATCTATTCAAACCCCCAAATGTACATGTATGTTATTCGTAATTGAGAAAAATATCGAAAAGACCGAACAGTTGTTTCCTCGAGAGATACGACTTGAGTGAAACTCATCACCCTACAATTACCTCGTACACTTGCGAGCAAACTGACGTGCTTTTAAATTAATTATTAAAAATGGGGTGCACAAAGTTTGAGTCATCAGCCTTTGACGAACCTACTGGATGTCACCAGAACTCGCCATTGTACGCCGGCCGGAGATCTTCATCTACAAGGACCTACACGGAGTTCTCCTGGACGCAAGGCTGCCCTTGGACGAACCTGCTGGACGTCTGATTTAAACTTTCCGTACCTAATTTTATAATAAGTTTGTCAAATCTTAAAATCCCTCTCTCCAGTGCAAGAGTTCGCTTGTAGGTTGGTAAGTTTAAACCGAGTCGAATCTCGAGGAACTGACAATCAGAATTTTAGATGTTTGTTTAGTCACAATATCACACAAGAACAAGTATTTTTGGGGTTTGTATGAACTACAAATTGAAAAGCAAGAATAATTGTTGAAAACTAATTAATCTATACTAATTAATAAAATAGAATTAAAAAGGTAAATAAGCCAAAATCTATAAACTAGGGTTTTAGAAATAGAAAAGCAATTAAAGATCGTGAAAAAAAATTACCACTATAATTACTCATCATAAATCAACAAAACGAAATTGAAAGGGGAAATATTACGATCTATATTAACTTCTAAATCCAAAGTACTCAAGCAACAAATAATTCAAAATCCAAAAAGAAAGACAAAATATCATAAATCAATAATTAACTAACAACTAACCTAGAAAGCAATTAAAGAGTTTTGAGTACTTATTAATGTCTAGAAAGTAGTTATTCTCCCGCAAATCCATAGAAAGGAAGACAATCTAAATCGAAGAATAAATCACAAAGCAAAGGAATGGAGCTTTAGAACTTGTGATCTCCAATCTTCTCTCTTGATCTTGAATCGATGTTATGGAGGAAGGAATTGGGCTCTCTCTGCATCTTGGGACCTTAGAAGTACCAAAACAACGTATCCTAGTTTAAGTATGAAAGGATATATATAGGTTCCCAAAGATTAGAATGAGAGTTTCCTTAAAAATCATGTTTCTGGGCCCGTTAACGGTAGCTTAACAATAAGGCTACCGCTAACCTGTCTCTTAAAATCTCTGTCAGCACTTACCGGTAGTGCTAACGGTAAGGGCTATTGTTAAGCCTAGACTTAACTCCGTCTGGCACCTCTCTGACATCCCTTAGCGGTGAATATGGTGGTGGTGGAACCTCTAGGGGTTCACAATAGCTTAGCGGTAGGAGCTACCGCTAACCCTACCGCTAAATAGGTAAAAATGCTACTTTTTCGCCGATTTTCTTATTCTCGTCTCTCGGTTCTCGCAATAGTTTACAAGCTTCATCTTTTCAGTACTGAGCTTCCTCGGTTACTTAGCTGTATGGGAAATAAAGAATAATCACCCAATTACAACAATTACGATCAAAGCACGGTAAAATAAGCTGGAGATACAGAAATATGAAAATATGCTCAATCTATCCAACCTATACAAAAATTAATAACAAATCTAACTAAAATACTACCTAAGTATATACAAAAATCAAGACAAACGGATACTAATCAACTACCCCACACTTTATTGGTTTGTTCGTCCTCGAACAAATGATAATTCCAAAGAATAACAAGTATAAAAATAAGCTCAATCAAAGAGTCGTGTCGTGCTACATAGATAATTTTTAAATATAGATAATTGGAATGCAAACTCAAACGCTAGACCATTATTACATTATCTCTCAAAAAATAAAACCATGCATCCTCACAAAGGATAATATATATGTGTATGCTCATAAACACTCAAGTATACCTTTTATGGAGACATTTATACGCTCAAATTATCAAAATACATGCACAATAACCAAGCACTGAAAATCAAAAACTTTTTTATCGCATAATAAGTGTGTAACTAACAAAGAATCAGAAAAGGTCTTTAACGGGTTGTAATGTAGGCTCTTTGAACAAGTATGGAATATATAAGTCGCGTGGCTAACTCAAAATCTAACGTGATCAATAACTCACCAAACTATTCTAATCAAGAAGCAATGTGCTTCACCTCATTCAAATGAAACCTCGCCGAACTCTCATAACGTAGCCTTAATACTTAGGTTATTTCTCAACTTGAAAACCTAAAACCGATTTCTGAACAAACCACTTAAACAATTTGAAAGCTTATGATACGCTTCTTCTTTCAAACTCAACTCTTGCCTCTTAAACATTAGGCGTCATAAGAAAATCAACAATACTAGACACAAGCCTTTATAAGTATAGGCAACAACTCAACAAGATTCATCATCCTCTTTATTCATTCTTTTTTCTTTGTTTGGAGGATGACGATCCTTAACATTTATTACAACCTTTTCATAAATTCATGATCATAATTCCAAAACACGAATAACCAACAAAAACAACTAACTATTACTCCACACTATTAATAACGTATGAGTTAACTCATAAACACTCATGGCTATAGAAAATGGATATTTGGCTATGAGGGGCTCATTCGAAATTTATAGTGGCTAATATATCTGGATATGACCAGAATAAGGGTAATTTTTGTGCCAAATAGCCATATTCAAAGCTAACTACACACTGCGATTTCAAAGAGATCTCAAAATAGAACCTACTCAAGTACATGCAATGATGATAAACACTCAGGCTACTCGCAGGCTTTTGCATGAAGAGATTCTGAATTGAAACTGCTTTTAAGGTTTTGCGAAATCATTTACATCCAAGTACCATTTTAAAATATATATAAACAATAATTTTGAAAACTTTTATGCACTTATACACGCTCAAATACAAGAACCTCAAATTACACATAGTCAACTTTGACAGGATTAACCAGACAAACACAAATAAGCGCAGGAATAGCAATCAATCACGTTCAAATACTAGCTATTACAAAATCACAAATTCAAATTGCATAAATATAAAATACAAATCATTACTCGACTACCCCCCCCCCCCCCCCCCCCCCTCCCCCCTTCCTAAAAATCTGGCAATTTCGGAATTGCCAAAAGTACATATAAAAATCAAATCAAAAGAAGAAAGGAATAAGAAAAATGTCCGTGAAGACTAAATAGTCGAGTTGCTCCCAATAGAACTGTGCAATCATCCATCGTCTTGAATCGTGTGATGTAGATTTTCTTGATTAACAAACTATGAAAACAAACAAGCAAATAAAATAAATGACAAACAAACTATTTTTTTTTTTTGGATTTCCTTGATTTCTCGATTTTAATTTTTATTTAAAAATGAAAATAAAAGGCAATAAATAAATATATAACAACAACCAGCAGGCCCTCCTCTCTCAAGTGCCCAGTGGCATGTCATCGAAAGGGCCCTGATGCTGAACGACATCCATATGATCAGAAGGAGCAGCTGGCCAACAACTTAACATATCCATCTAGAACTAGGTGAAATTCGTTGTCAAAGCCGTCAAGATCTCGTGGTTCCTATCCCCAACCTCATGAGCTAAACGAGCATTCTCACACGCTGCACAAGCATCCAGGCCATCTAAACGAATGTCGTCCTCCATGATAGATAATCGATCATAGCCGTTCGTCTTAAACCCTGCATAATCGGGCAAATAGGCATCAAACCCTGTACTCCCGAATCGAGATGACTCGGCTGCTAGCTCATCATCGGACTCAGAATGAGTCCTGGTAGCCTCGTCTGTCGCATCATGGCTAGCGTCATCATCCTCCTGATCACGCACTCTGTATTCGCACAGTACCGTGACTGATCATAGCATATTTCGTCTTTCTTCGGTGAATAACCACACATCTTAGCTAGCCCAGTGATAAAAGTACCATGAGAAAGTGGAATGGGCCTCTCTCTACCTTTCTTACGAACGTTTTTAATGTTGGTAAAAAGGAGAGGATAAATCTGAATTAGCTTCCCCCTCTTCATGCACTACAAGGCATACAACGCGTCCTTGTTCATAAGCGTCAGCTCTTCTTTGTCGAGCACACATCTCCAATGGAAACGGGAAGATGCGTAAAGTGTGTTATCCTGCACGAGCGTAAGAGGATACTAGTTCATCACCTCCATATCTCGGAGCTGAATCTTCTCCTAAAAACACCTCTCATTATAGTCCCTATCTTGTTCGTCACAAGTCATCCTCCCGTTGAAGACGAAATACGCCTCAATTGCCTCGGCACTGAACACATGCTCCTTACCCCCAAATAGACACATCAATGAGTAGTCGGCCATCATGTAGGTCGTGTAAAATTCGAGCATCAATTGTTCGTAGGCCTTTACTCGGAATTGAGCGCATTGAAAATAGCTAAGGGCTCGGTTATACTGCACGAATCGCTCAACGAAGGGGTTATTATGTGTGACCAAGCGGAGCCAATGGTTCATGTCGATAACAACCAGTCAGATAACCTTCCAAGTCTTCAAAAATTTATACAACTCAACCTCAGAATCGTAGACTTTAAATTTAGCCCCCACGCTTTTCTCCACGTTCTTGCATTTTTTGGAGGGTTGAGAAGTCGACTTACTACCGGATATATCGGAATTGGAAAAGAAATGTAGAGGTGGCGGGATTGTGACTCATAGTGAAATTTTCCGGATTGCGGGTGGGTATTAATTTCCAGACGATGGCCAAAATTCAGTCAGAATGCGACCTTGGTTAACGATTAAGGATCGAGAAAAATTGAACGGGCAGAAGGGGCTAACGGTGGGTTAGCGGTAGAAGCTACCATAAGCCTACTGCTAAGTAATGCCAGAGGGCTGTAAAAGGGGGTTAACAATCCTCTAGCGGTAGGACTAACCGTTAAGCTATCGCTAACTCGACAAAATCATAAAAAAATAATATATGGAACAACTTGTGTGCAGAATCTATCCCAACAAACTGATATCAAGTTTAAAGAATCTGCAGCCTCAACCCAAGCAATTAATCGGAGTTTGAAGGGCAAGCCACGCTTACTAAATTGCCGAAAAGAGGTCCGTCGTCCTACTTCTTGGTTTCTAAGAATAGATCAACCAGAATGCGGCGAAGATACATCGCCTGTCGATGCGAAGGGTCCTAAACTAGCCAGGATGCGGCTCGTACACACTGGGGTGCAGCGGACCACAAATTCATGGCTGGTGGTGAAGAAGATGATGAGTTATGAATTTTTTGTTCTCTGGTTCGTATGGTGCATGAGCGGATTTGGAAGGATGAATAAAATGCTTCGATTTTTCATATTTATAGATTCTGCGATGGGTCGGACTTTTAACACGCTAATGGTAGCTTAGTGGTAGGAGCTACAGCTAACCCGCCTTCTAAGTGGATATCAATTGTAAACTCACGAAAAGAATAGGCACAAAACAATAAGCAAATCAAATCGTACAAGCACAAGATAATAAGCATTTTAAATCATGGGCACAAAGTAGTAAAAATAAATAGAAATAAAGAAAATCTAAAGTAATTAAAATAAACAATCCCCAAGGTCACAATAACAAAAGAAATAAAATATCTAACTAGAACCAGCTACACTAAACATCATAGGAATTCACAGAACTAGGGCTCAAGGGTGATTTAGGTCCATAAAGTAAATCGTTAAGCCTTACGACCTCTAGAGTAAGCTCATGAATCCTCTTATTCGCTTTCGTCAAATATCCCTCCAACTTCTCAATATTAAAAATATGCTCTGCTTCACTAAGCATAAGCTCGTGATTATCAGATATTAAATCCTGAATCTTTCGTTCTAGCCTCGTATAACTGATTGTAAAGCGCATGCAATGCCTTTTCATGTTCTTCTCCTCTCACCATTCCACGCTTGACCTATTGAGGAGTTCGCTGGGTTTACGTCATCTTTGTCTAAAAGACTTATGGTAGAATTCGATGGTCGGGAAATGATCAAAGCGTGGCAAGAGCTTGAAGAGTTTATGAAGAATAACATAATCATAGAGGGTTTATATAAGATTTTAAGGGCTGAGGAATAGGAGTCCTAGATTTTTCTTAACCTAAACAAGGTAGGATTCTACAAAACTTACCTAATCAAATCAAACTCTCAAATGGAAATAGGTCAAGACTCCTTAATTGAACGAAAATTTACCTCAACACTTACCTTAGAAAAACTTACCTTGTGAAGACAAGTTTCCAAAAATCGCATCCAAGAGCGTTCCCAAAATCCCCGGCCTTTGAAATGCTAACGGTAGCTTAGGGGTAGGACCTACTGCTAGGTTACCGCTAAACCTCTTTGTTTGTAGCTAGTGGTGACATTAGCGGTAGCCTCTACCCTTAGGCTACCGCTAAACTTCTATGTTTGTATCTAGTGGTGGCCTTAGCAGTAGCATCTACTGTTAGGCTACCACTAAACCTCTCTGTTTGTAGCAAGTGGTGGCCTTAGCGGTAGCATCTATCGTTAGGCTACCCCTAAACCTCTCTGTTTGTATCTAGTGGTGGCCTTAGTGGTAGCATCTACCGTTAGGATCCTGAACAGTGCTTGAATTTGGCAAATTCTCCCGATTTTCTGCACATCAACAAACACATCAATGCACCACCACAAATGACTCAAACTCAAAAAAATATATACAGAAAATAAAAGAAAGAAGAAAAATAAAAAAAAGTCTGAGGAAAAAGAAAAAGAAAACAAATACTTGGGTTGCTCCCATGAAGCGCATCTTTTAACGTCGCTTGCTCGATGATACTTCTAGTGATTAATCTTCAGCCTCAGGTGGATCCACTAACTCTACCACTTCATGATCTAGATTCGTCAACATCCCATCATGATAAAGCTTAACTCTATGCCCGCTGACTTGAAAAGTTAAATCCTTACTCTCATCGTACAAAGTAACCGCTCCAAACTCATTTATATCTTTGATTAAAAATGGTCCACTCCACCTTGACTTGAGCTTACCTGGAAACAATTTAAGTCTAGAATGATAAATCAGAGCTAATTTACCAACTTCTAACTGCTTATCAAGAATTATCTTGTCGTGAAGCTCTTTCATCTTCTTCTTTTGCATCCACGCGCTATCATACACCTCATCTCTGATCTCTTCAAGTTCAGTCAGCTCTAGCTTCCTATAATCACCAGCTTCATCGTAATTCATATTCAACGTACGAATAGCCCAACTCGCTCTATGCTCTAACTCCACTGGCACATGACACACTTTCCCATAAATAACCCGGAAAGGACTCATACCGAGCATCGTCTTGTATGTTGTCTTATAAGCCCACAATGCATCAATAAGCTTTATTTCCCAATCCTTCCTGTTTGACCTCACTGTCTTCTCGAGTATGGCTTTCAACCGACGATTACTTGTCTCGACTTGTCCCAAAGTCTATGGATGATATGGAGTGTCCGCCTTATTCCGAACCCCATACTTAGACATCAATTTCTCAAAAGCTCGGTTACAAAAGTGACTACCTCCATCACTCAACTAAATATATTTTCTTGCAAGAATTTAAGCACTACCTCAGCATTTGCCTTGCAAGTGGAAATCGCTTCCACCCACTTGGACACGTAGTAAACTCCAACAAGTATATACTCGAATTTGCTACTCTTGGGAAACGATCGCATGAAGTCTATGCCCCAAACGTCGAAGATCTCTACCACCTAGTTACGCACCAACGACATCACATCCCTCTTACCAATGTTTCTGGTTCGTTGGCAATTATCACAAGTCTTACAATACTCGTGCGCGTCAGAAAATAAGGTCGGCCAATAGAACCCGGCTTGAAGAACGTTAATGATGTCTTCTAAGATCCAAAGTTCCCTCCAAGATCATGGCAGAAATGCAAGAAACTCAGAGACACATCTTCTACTCAACCCATCCTTGCATCGTTTGAACACGTATGGATCATTTCAAAAGTAACTCCTGCATTTATGTAGGAATTTCTTCCGTTCTTGGTAGGATAAATGGTTAAGCACAATTTTACACGCAAGATAATTTACTACATTAGCAAACAAAGGAGTATCAACATTCAAACATAAGCATTCTCATAGGGAAATAGATACATCAATCATAATATGCTCATTAAAATAATTTTCTATCACCATCCTAGATAAATGAGCAGCTACAACATTCTCACAACCAAGCCTCTCTCTAATTTCCACATCAAATTCTTGAACAACAAAATCCATTGAATAAGACGCAATTTAGTTTGAGGCTTAACAAACAAATGACGTAACGCAGCATGACCAGTATGAAAAATCACTTTCGCTCCTACAATATATGATCTAAACTTGTCCAGCGAAAACACAAAAACTAAAAGTTCTTTCTCAGTAGTGGTGTATTTACGTTGTGAATCATTCAACATATAACTTCCATAATATATCACCCTAAGCAATTTATCAACGCATTGCCCCAAAACATCCCCCACTGCCTCATTAGACGCGTCACACATAATTTTAAAAGGTAGAGTCCAATCAGGGGCAACTACAATAGGTGCTAACGTAAGCTTCTCTTTAAGTAAAGTAAAAGCATTCACGCAAGCATCATCAAACACAAAAGGAGCATCAAGAGTTAATAGTTTACATAACGAACGACTAATTTTAGAAGAATCTTTAATATCGCCTATAGAAGCCTTCATGTCCAAGAAAACTTCTAACACCCTTAACATCACGAGGGGGAGGAAGGGTCTCAATTACATCAATTTTAGCCTTATCTACTTCCAACCCCTTTTTAGACACAATATGACCCACCACAGTACCGCTTTTGACCATAAAATGGGATTTCTCTCAACTCAGAGTAAGACTTTTCTCAATACAATGCTCTAACACCCTAGATAATTAAACAAGCAATTATCAAAAGAAGAACCAAAAACTAGAAAATCATCCATAAATACCTCAAGGAATTCATTGATGAAGTCGGTGAAAATGGAAAGCACACATCTCTGGAATGTTGCTAGGGCATTGCATAGGCCGAACAGCATCCTCCGAAATGCAAAAGTGCCAAAGGGGCACGTAAACGTCATCTTTCTTTGGTCCTCTGGGCAATAGCCACTTGATAATAGCCTGAAAGGCCATCCAAAAAGTAATAAAACTCATGTTCAGCAAGCTTATCAAGGAGTTAGTCAATAAACAGCAACGGGAACTGATCTTTTCCAGTGGCCACATTAAGCATCATGTAATCAATACACATGTGCCACCAAGTCATAAGTCGTGTCGAGATTATCTCGCCTTTCTCATTTTCGATTATGGTGATACCACCCTTCTTCGGCACCACATGAACTAGACTCACCCATTTGCTGTCGGCGATAAGAAAAATAATCCCCTCATCTATTAACTTTAAAATCTCCTTCTTTACTACCTCATATAGCGTTGGAGTCAATATTATTTGGCCGTCTCTCACCGTCCTAACATCAGGTTTAAGTTCGATTCGGTGCATACAAAGTAATGGGACTTATCCCTTTGATGTCGCTGATGCTCCATCCTATAGTCTTTTTATACTTAATCAACACCAAAATCAGCTCCTTTTCCTCATCTTCCATCAACGCTGAAAATATGATGATGGGTTTTGTTTCGTTGGGCTCGAGGAAAACGTACTTCAAATGATTAGGTAGTGGTTTCAACTCCACTTTTAGCTCGATCTCAGGTGCGTTAGACATCTCGCACAATTCAAAATCAATTTCTTCAAGGCCAGCTTCAATTTCACAAAAATCAATCCCAAGTAATTCAGCTACCTCCTCCCCATTCAAAAAATCCTCGCCGTCCTTGACGTCTGACTCGTCTAAAATAATTATGCCTTTAAGCTCATGGACGCAAGACTCAATTGGATCAACAAACAAACACTCATCACACATTAATGATGAAGAAGTATTATAGATATCCTTAAGTGAAAATGTTACCGATTCGCCAAAAACTGACATAGTCATCCTACCCTTATTCACATCTATCAATGTATGAGAATTATACATAAACGGACGACCTTACACAATAGTATGTTCCTTGCTCTCATTCGTCACCTCGCCAACATCCAAAATAACAAAATCAACCGGAACATACAACTTGCACCAAAACATCCTCAATAATACCTAAAGGGTACCTGATTGATCGGTCTACCAATTGGAGTCGCATGGTGATCAGCTTCATGGTCCCAAGATCAAATTGCTTATAGAGAGAGTATGGCATCAAATTAATGTCGGCGCCATGATCGAGCATTCCCCACGCTGTCTACTCATTTTTGAGTGAAATAGTTATGCAGAAACTACCGAGATCTTTTTCCTTTGGAGGCAATGGCTTCTTGAAAACCGCACTAACCTCTTTTGTCAACTCCACTTGCTGGTTTACCGCCAAACGCCTATCTTTCGAAGCAAGCTCCTTGAAGAACTTCACAAATATTGGCACCGTCTTAATCACATCCAAAAGAGGAAGGTTAACATTCACATTCTTCAACAAATTATAAAGCTCCATGAATATTTTATTTTCTTTGGCCAGACATAGGCGACTTGGAAAAGGAACTGGATCGCGAATCGTGGTCATTTTCTGCGCTGGCTGTGACATCGAGAACTGACTGGGATCGTCAATTGGAATTTTAGTAGGGGCTCAGTTTGGGATTGTCCCCTTAATGGATCGTGGGATATAGCGATTCGGTGACTTATGCATCTGGTACACCGATTTGGTTGCGCTTTCTTTCTATGGAACTTGCGTCGGAACAGTGGACACCTCTTCTTTTTCCTCCTCTTGATCGAATACACCATTATCAATCTTCTTCCCATTTCGAAGGATATGAACATCTAAGGCCTGCTCTTGTTGACTTGGAAGTTTGTCCTTGACGTTTGACATTTCTGCCATGAAAGCCGCCATTTGACCCATCATCATATCCATATTCTTCAAAATCTTAGAAAGGTCATTTACCTGCACAGTCAATTGCGCAAGTCCGTCCTGATTACGAATGTTCTCAGCTACTTGATTTTTCTGCCACACCAACAATTGATCGCCTGATTTATTTGGAGTATGTCCTTACCCATTCGTCAAATATTTGTTTGGTGGGGGTGTGGGCAGGTACTGTGGGTTGGTTTGAGGATGCATTGACATATGATTTGGGCTCCAAGGAACAAACTTGAAATTCGGGTGATGATGCCACCCTGGATTATACGAGTTCGAGTAGAGGTTATAGTCCTTTGTAAATTTCTGCCTGAAATCAAGAGGTTGGCCGTTATGATTCTGAATGGCGTTAACTTAATCCTGTGTCTCTTCGTCAAACGTCATTGGTCATACCTTCTCCAAATGTTCGCAACTACCACATACTTCAATGACCTTTCTCGAAGAAGCCTGACTCGCTAGCTCGGCCTTTAGGGTTGCCATCTTTTTGGCTATTTCCTCGAACCTCTTGTTGTCTTCTTTATGAGTTACATAGACTTCATTTACCTTAAGTTTCTGAGGTCAAGAGTTTGTTTGCCTGGATTTTTCGCTCATCTTCTCTAACACCCTCTTGGCCTCTAGAGCAGTCAAATCCCCAAAATCACCTCCGGACACTGTCTCAACTTGACTCTTCCATATCGGTGACAACCCTTCATAGAAATAACGATTCACCATAGCAGTGGAATTGTTGTAATGTGGGCACGCTTGCAGAATTGCCTTATAGCGCTCCCATGCTTCGTGGAATAACTCACCATCTTGCTGATCAAAACTAGCGATTTGCCTCCGATGCTGCCCCGTCGTCTGGGTTGAATAAAATTAGTTCACGAATTTTTCATAAACCATATCCCATTCTGTCACTGATCTCGGATCTACAGAGAGAAGCCAAGACTTAGCTTAATCTTTCAGGCTACTTGGGAAACATCTCATTTGCAACTCTTCGAGACTAAGTCCCATGGGCGGAATTCCACTAACTACGACATAAAACTCTCGTATAAAGTCCAACAGGTCTTTGTGAGCATGACCATGAAAAGTTAGAAGCTAATTGGCGAAGTTCAGTTTCAACTCAAAATCTCTGGCAGCCCATCCCAACACGATAGCAGAACTGTAAGGTCCAACCTGTGGGCATACCAAATCATGCTGACGAGGCTCTCGTGTGTGTCGCGGAATTCTATCTCTGTTATGAGATCTCTCGTAATTTTCTTCTTGCACGTACATCTCATCAAAATTATTCCTTTCGTAACGGTGGTTCTAATCATTTAACCATTCATTCACACAATTATTTCTGGGGAGTGATCTTTCATAATCTTCATTACGTTCGCCACGACGATCGTCTCTCTCTCTATCTCTGTCATCCCAACATTTATTCTCCATGCTCAGCTGGCGGTCTTCCCAATAGGTTCTGGAATGTTCTGGATTCCAGAAATGAAGTGGGTCACTACCATAATCTCCCCTATTGTTGTGCCGGTCTGCTCTAGATCATACACCACCGCCGTTCACAGAGGAAACATAAAGCAACAAAGCATCGTACATTTTCGAAAGGTGCCACGAGATGTGTTCCGTTGTATTAGAACCGCGAGAATTAATAATTGATCGCTAAATACACTTTTTCTATTTTCTTGAATTAAAATAAATCAAAATAAAAAATAAAAAATAATGGTTTAAACCATATCTTATCATTTTAGGCACGTAGGTTGATTTCGACCTGGGCTTTACTAGAGAAATATCACCAAGCATGTATGTATTTAAACGTGTCGTGTAATTCAACCAACAGCAACCACGATACGATCGATCAACTTGTTCAGTTAGAAACGCAAAGCAAGGAAGTGTCTTAACTTTTCTGAAGGTAAACACACCTCGTGGCACCTTCATAAAAATTACGGCGCTTCCTTGCTTTTTGTTTCCGACCGAACAAGTTGATCGATCGTATCGTTGTTATTGTTGGTCGAATTACACGACACATGAAAATATGTACATGCTCTGTGATATTTTACTAGTGAAACCTGCGTGAAAATCACCAAACGTGCCTAAAATGATAGAATATGGTTTAGTTTTATGCTATTATATTTATATTTTTTTTCTATTTTTTTAAATTCAAGAGAAATTCAAAAAAAAATAGAAAAAGCATATTACCGATCAATTATTAATTCTAATAGTTTTAAAACAATGAAATATACCTCATGGCACCTTCAAAAAAATTAAGACGCTTCATAACTTTGCGTTTCTAACTGAACAAGTTGATCGATTGTATCGTGGTTACTGTTGGTCGAATTACACGACACGTGTAAATACATGCTTGGTGTTGTTTTTCTAGTGAAACCCGAGTCGAAATCAACCTACGTGCCTAAAATGATAGGATATGGTTTAAACCATTATTTTTTATTTTCTTATTTTGATTTATTTTAATTCAAAAATATAGAAAAAGTGTATTTACCGATCAATTATTAGTTCTCGCGGCTCTAATACAATGAAACACACCTCGTGGCACCTTTAAAAAAATTACGATGCTTTGTTGCTTTACGTTTACAACTGAACAAGTTGATTGATCGTATCATGGTTACTTTTAGTCGAATTACACGACACGTGTATATACGTACATGCTCGGTTATATTTTTCTAATGATACCCACACTAATTTTGTGAACTGCTTCCTTCAAATGTGTGGAATGCTCTAACCGAATTGAGCTTGTTTTTCAAGGACCTCACGTCAAAAGTCATTTGCACTGAAGATTTGAGTGGTCTAGAATGTGACATTCCATTAATATTGTGTCAACTAGAAGTGATCTTCCCTCCATGTTTTTTTGACTCAATGGAGCATCTGCCCGTTCATCTAGCATATGAAGAGAGAGTTGCTGGCCCAGTGCAGTATAGATGGATGTACCCATTCGAGAGGCATCTAACAAATTAAAGAACATTGTGAAAAATACGGCGAGTGTTGAAGGGTCAATAGCAAACGCATATCTGGTTGAAGAGGCATCAACTTTTATTTCGTACTATTTTGAAGATCACGTGTTAAATAAAAGAACAAACTTTCCTTGAAATGATGACGCCCAAAATGGTGTAGATGGCACTGATGAAGTTCCCCCGGTCCTTAAGAATATGGGGAGATATTTGGTACAAAGGGAAAAAGATTCCTAACTAAAGAAGAATGCAACGCCACAAAGATATACACACTAGTGCAGAAACTGCATTATAGAACAGAACATCCTGGTACATCCAGAAGGGTATTTAAAATACTGTTCTGGATTATATTTCTAGAACGGTATTTGAAATTACCGTTCTGGATAGATGATTTTCACAAACGTTATTCAAATACCGTTCTAGAAAGTATACATTCTAGAACGGGTATTGAAAAACCGTTATGGATTATGAGTCAATCCAGAACGGTATTCAAATAACGTTCTAGAAAGTGTACATTCCAGAACGGTGTTGTAAAACCGTTCTAAAAAGTGTACATTCCAGAATGTTATTTGAATAACGTTCTGGAATTTACGTCAATCCAGAATGGTTTTTATAATACTATTCTTAAAAGTCTTATCCAATTTAATACTGCGTAAATGAATTTTTTTTGCCGCCCATATTTCTACTTTCCAGAACGGTATTTTTAAAACCGTTCTTGAAAGTCCCTCGATACAGAACGGTAATTAAGATACCGTTCTTAAAAGTCTTTTCCAATTAAAATATTAAATTAATAAAAATAAAAATAAAATAATTATAACACAACTACTTACATTTCATTCCTCCGCCTTCTCTCTGAGAAGTTTTGCGCCTTCTCTTCCAAACAGCGCCTCGTCTTCCTCCTCTCTCCACAGCCGCCTTGAGCGGTGGCCACCACCTTTTCATGATGGACTCCAGCCTGTCCTCCCCATATTCACTCCTGAAAATTGGCGGAATTTCGTAAAAACGGGCTCCGATCCCCATTTGAACAAAAATGGCAAAACATCGGCGGGCGTCCTTCCGGCCATATTGGATGTGCACCAACCTTCCCCGCATCTTGTTGATGCTAACCCAGGTAGTAATTTTAAAAAACGAGCTACAATTGTGGCCAATTCAAAAACTTCTTTCGTCGATCCCCTTTCGCTTGAACAAGGTGAAATCGGTCGAGTATCTATTTCTTAGTACTTGTCAATACTATGACTTTAGTACGTTATATCTTTTTTTTGTTGTTTTTTTTTTCCAGTTTGTTTCATTGGTAGAGACAAGCATTAGGTATTCGGAAAATAAACAAAGATGGCAAATAATTTTGGTGATATTCTCTCACTCCCCCAACAAGGTACTCTCTCTCTCTCTCTTTCTCTCTCTCTCTCTCTCTCTCTCTCTCTCTC
>BMAC01000071.1:967046-1042494 GCA_014905375.1 Phtheirospermum japonicum
TCTCTCTCTCTCTATCTCTATCTATCTCATAATTTACGCTTTTGAAATTGAATAGAAATTAAACTGAACTTGAGCCTTTTTTTTCAATGATTTAAAGCCAGTGATAGCTTATTCTTCTAAGACTTAGAAATTAAGCAGCGGCGAGCCGATGCATTCTGAGAGTGGATATTGGCGAACTAAGCTCGACAGTACGATTGAAGTTATTATTGATCAGAGCACCGGTCTCGTTGAAGTCCAGGTACTCCATCGTTTATTTATTTATTTATATTTATTGCTTCCTATAGTACAATGTCTCTGATTGGGTTATTCAAGTGAAGTGTGTGTGTGTGTTTCAACCATTATGTTCTTTTCCTGCATATTCCAATTTATATTCCTGTGTTTATCAAAGACCTTCACCTTGTGGAGGGATTACCTTAAGCTTTATGTCCACCCTGAATTTCATTTCCCCTCTAAACCCCAAGTCTTAAGGTACTATTAATTAATTTCTAGCAATACTTATATTTCAACATTATTAATTTCTCTCTCGACATTAATTCAAAATTTTGTACATACTGCTTTAGAGGGTGTTTGGCTGAGGTTAATTATGATAAAAACCTTACAAGCTCCTAAGTTTTATACAAAATGTTTTTTGGGCTGATAAGATGTTAATTGGATATTATTTTGAAAATAAATTATTGAAGTGTTCGGGTAATATATGTGATTAAAGAGCTTATACCATGTTAGTAAAAGGACCAAAAGGTTGTTAAAACAAAATCTCAATTTGAAAGGAAGAAAGATTGGAAACCATATTTAAAGGGGGGAGTTTTAAATTTCTAACATTCACAAACACTGGAAAATCGGAGATGCTCTTACACATGTTTAAACCAATGTTTAAAATTTGATGCTCTTGACAATGTAAAGCATTTAATTTGCCACATTTTTTTTTCTTTTGCCATTTGTTACTTTTTTTTTGAATTTAACATTGTTAGATGCTCTTACACATGTATGTTCATTACAGGAATGTTCTGCTGGAATACATCGAGAAAACCAGGAAATTAGCCAGGGAGCTACTGAAGGCTGTGTCCGAGACCCCGGAACTATAAAAAAGCTATGTGGATCAAACTTTGAAGCTCGACTCGAGTTTTCAAATGTTTGGTGCGAATTTCTACCCACCTTGCCCTGAACCGGATCAAGCTATCGGCATCCCACCACATACCGATGTGCTCACCGTCACTGCTGGCCAACAAGTTTCTGATGGTACTGTTCTGTTCAGTGTAAAGGTGAGTCATCTATAATAATAAAAGAATGATATCTGAATATAATCCTCTGTTGAATTAGTGCACATGGTTTAATGGCAGACATATTTCCATGATACAAGCCCACTTGTTCCTGCAATGATTGGCTATTTTGGTTTCACAATCTCTTATATAAATGAGAACGGGAGTGTATTTGTCAATATATGCAAATACAAGAATAATATGAGCACGCTTATGTATCGTCCCTTCAGTAGCTAGGCAAATAATAATGAGGTTAGCCATCTTCATTTTCTTATTTCTATAGAGTAATATCTTCTTGCAAGGACCATTGGCGAATAAGCTTCTTCTTCTTTTTTTTTTAAATTCCACTGGCCTTATGTTGAAATGGTTGCCTTTAGTTAGCTGATGTTGATTTCCTTGTGCAAATTTAGTGGTCTATGCGATTTGAAGGGGAAGAAGTTAGAGCAATATCACTTACAAGTGCTTGGGTTGCTGCTATTACCAGCCTTAAGTTTCTCTGTATCTTCACATATGGTGGTTTGCAGGTTTGTAAAATCATATCATAAAGTTCTGAAGTCAAATTTTGAATTTTTTAATTTTATTCAAAAATGGTTGTTCGTGTGATTAATATGATATTTTGATAGGAGCATTGATAATGGTGAGCATTCGTTTATTTACAAACCATTAATTGTGTCATCTTTTTTATTCTGAATTTTGTTTAACGAAAAATACGAGCTCGTGCTCTGTCATACTCCTCCTTCCTCTCTTCCACAGATCTTACTTGATTGCGTTTAATCCCAAGCTCACTGGCATCGTTGGAGGAAGCTTTGGGCCTTGGTCTGATGACAACTTTAATTTGATCGAGTTTGTCATTTTCCGACACTTTAGCCGGAACGTCTGATAACCAGACTGCAGGAAGTTTGCTATCTGGCTTCTTTAGAACTAAGACCAGATACTTTGGCCACCCACGATGTCTTGAACCATGGTTTGTAAATCGTAGTGCTGAGCGACACGATGTGCTGCGAGACGGAGGTACGAAGTGGGGAAGTGGGGGAATTCAAATTGCTGCAGATTGGGATTCTGTAAAAATGTTTGTGCATCGAGTTCCATTCAAAGAATGGTTAGACGATGACGAGGGTTCTGGAGAGCCTCAACAAGTAAAGGATCCACCATGGACACATAGGCCGGCGGCGACGATTGGTTCTCATTTGCCTCCACAGGTGCTTGACAAGTCAAATCCATAGAAACAGAAAATACTAAGTACAAAAATTAAGAAAGATTATATATGAAAACTGTGGGTGTGTAATTATAGACAGCTCCTTTGTAGAAGGGGTAGAGAGGAGAGGAATTGAGAAAATGGAAAGAAAGACCCCTTTCTTGAATTTCCTTTAGAGTTATCCTCATTATTATTATTATTATTATTATTATTATTATTATTATTATTATTATTATTATTATTATTATTATTATTATTATGATTATTATTGTTATTTTATTATTATTATTATTTATTTATTTATTTTATGGAAAATGGGTTTTCTTTAGATTTAATGAGAGCTGCTTAGATCCAACTAAGTTTAAGTATCCAGGAAAATGCCAAATCTGATGTTTATTTTATCTGTCATGCAGACACAAGGAATGAGAAAAGGTGTTGTGCCTTATAGGAGCACACTATCTGCCTTGTCAAGAATTGCGCACGAAGAGGGTATTTGAGGATTATATAGGTTATTATCTATTTCTTAACATCAGGCAGATATCATATTTTTGAAAAAGATCGTTACTGGATTGACCTGTCCTTTTTTTGGATTTTCATGGATCGTGAAGTGGTCTTGTGTCAGCTTTAGCCAGCATTAGTCATTTAGCGATTTAGTTTCCAACATATGAGAAGATAACAAGTTATTTGGCTGATCGAGGTTTGCGGTCGCTATATTCTCCCTTAAATGAGTTCTAATTCTTATTTTCTACGCATTCATCTTCAATTCAACTTTCAATAGTGAAGAATGATCTAATGTGAATGAATTTATAAAAATTATGGAAGCTAACACCACGACGGATAAACTTTGTGCTAGTGGTTGTTGTAGCGTCCTCAATTTAAAAAATATTTTCTTCTACCTTGACATATCCACACGAGGTACGAGATAAAGAGAACAATCCTTGCTGCCTTTTTTCTTAATTAACGGAATAATAATGAAATATATAAGATGTGGGCAATCAATTATATTAGTGACTTTTGGACTTGCCTTTTTTTTCATGTGGTAGAAGTGAGTATTACTCATTTCCTTGTTATATTACATGGGCATTAATTGGCTCGCTGCAAATAAGGATGTACAAGTGTCTTATGTTGTTATCGATGTGATGGTATTTCCACACATCATTGTAAAATATAAGTGTGTTGATTGATCAGGTTTATTTTCTCACTTAATTGTAATTTTTATTATTTATTTTCATTTATTTGATTGTTTAGTTATTTATTGATCTTGATATGTTCTACTTATGTTCATTAAATGTGACATGGTATATGCTCTATGTGTCCAGGTAGTGCAAGTGGCTCTTGATAAAGCTAAAGTAACTAAGGAAGACTTTATCTTTTTTTTTTTTTTTGATTTCATATAGTTGAATAAAAAATATTATTGTATTATTATTAGTTTTAGTTTGTTGTGTATTAGATTTTATTGAAATTCTGTCATATAATTCATATAATCACAATATTTATTATTATTGATTTTGGTGTATTCCTGCTTTAGTTTCTTTTTTTTTTTTAATTTTTTTAACTTTCTAAAAGGTAACTTTTGTAAAACCGTTCTAGTAAATGGACTTTCCAGAACGGTATTTTCAAATACCGTTCTGGTAAGTTATACTTTCGAGAACGGTTTTTTCAAATAATGTTCTGGAAAGTGAGACTTACCGTTCTGGATAGGCAGAGTTACCCTTCTGGATTTCACAGAAAGGCGTTCTGGATAGGCAGAATTACCCTTCTGGATTGGCAGTTTCTGCACTAGTGACATTTTCCTAAATTGCGAAGAGGTCCAAGAATATTTTAGGTAAAAATACTCTTTTCAATTTCATTTTTTAATGTATATATTATGTACTAATACTTTTTTACTCAATTTTCTAATAAATGATGTAGTATTTATACGAAGAGCATTCAACATCTCCAACCAAACATTACTGATGATAGACTCAACGAAAAATGAAAAATGAATTTGCCACACTACTACAGAAACAGCTTTCTAAGGCTTCTAATTAAAGGCGGTTCTCTGAAAACCGCCTTAAAAATACTTTTAACGGCGGTTGTGGCTAAAACCGCAGTTAAAAAGGTTAATTTACGGCGGTTTTCCTGAAAACCGACGTAAAAATTGGATATCAACTGATTTTAACGGCGGTTTTAATAGAACCGCCGTAAAAACTCAGACATTCTACGGCGGTTATTTGAGAACCGCCGTTAATTAACAAGTATTTACGGCGGTTTCTTCAGAACTGCCGTTAATTAGTTCAGTTCGCTAGATTTAACTTCGGTTCCACTAGAACCGCCGTAAAATCTAGAGTCTGCCATGTCACCATTCCTCATCTTGCTTTATCTCAACCGTTGATCCGTGTCTAATCGGCGGTTCATATCCATCCCCTCCTTTTCTTTTTATTTATTTCTTTTTTTAATTCTAAAATAAACGCCGAATTAAGAACTGTCCATCTCCTCTCTTTTCTTTTCTTTATTTCTTTTTCCAATTCTTTTTCTGTGAGAAAGACTAAGCCCATCCACCTCTGTGCTCTCGACCACCTCTGTGCCCTTGGCGGCGGTGACGTCACCCTCCTCGCCCGCAGTGTCAGCAAGCTTGAGGAGGMAAAGCAGTCGATCAGGCTCTGCACAAGGCATGATGTCAGAGTCGTCAGCGCTGATGTCAGGGACTACGACGCCGTCAAGCGCGCGATTGATGAGGCTAGCCCAATCGACATGCTCATCTTCCCAAGCAGACAGGTATGCAGAAATGTGGTTATCCGATTCATAGATGGAATTGCTGATTCATTTAAACGGATCTAGGGTTTCTAATTGGCAAGCAGATGTGATAGTTTTATTTGAATTACAAAATTTCAGCTATGAATTTTGAATAGGTAGTAATTTCCATCTGTTTATTACTGAGATAATTACATTAATCTGTGGGAAAAGTTAAAAAAAAAAAAAGGGTTTCGAGTTGAAAAGTTCACTGAGCTGATAATTGGATTTACTGTTTTTTTTTTGTCATAATTGTATATTTTGTCAGAAACATGACTGTTATTTTGTGTTTATATTGCAGGGGGAGAAGGTGCGTCCATGTTTTATATACCATGAACGCTGTTTCTAGTGAACAATCGTTTAGTTTCACATTTTGGAGACACTAAATCCTACCCAGGTGCTTGCATTTGCATGATCTGTGAGTACAATCGGAGGTGAGTTTTTTTTTCTTTTTTTTTTAATATTCTCTATGTTTGAATGGTTTTAAGGTTTTTAATTTTTCTGTTTTTCTTCTGCATGTATTTGCTTTTGTTAATTTCAAATTGTTTTTTGGGCTTGCAATGGTGTTGATGTTGGGTTGATTCTGTGTTTTCTGTATATATTAAATTAATTAAGATGCACTCAGTGCAATTGGGAAAACAATTGGATCTTTGGTCTGCTGTTACTTTATTTTTTCCTAATATAAACTGGTAAGAGGTTGTTGGAATACTTTCAAAATCAGATTACTTACTTGATTTATGTTATGTAAATATCGTTAGTTAATTCGCACCTAATTACTAGACATGTGGTAAAATTACTCGGTTGAAAAATCTCCTCTCTTTTTTTTTTGCCTGAGGTTGCATAAATTTCACATTACTTGCTTTGTAATAAATAAGTAGATAATTGGGTTCAAAATTTTTGCTTTTATTTTTCTCAAGTTTTTGCAAACAACCCCTAAATAGTTGTTGAGCAATTAGGCTAATAATTATTGTTCTTGTTGTCGATTATTTTAGGAAAGTCTCAAAATGACGAGATTAGGCTGTGGTTTTAGTTACACGTTGCAGAAGGATGCAGTGTCGCCAGTATCAGCCAACGTGATTTTCGCTTCAAGTCATTTTCTGAAGTATAAAATCGGAGCAAAGAATCAGATAGTGGAGGTCAAAGAGGATGCAAACGTGTTGTCTACAAAAGAAATGGTCGCACGAGAAACTAAATTGTTGATGGAGAAGTAGCAACATCTCTCAATTCGTGATCTTGCTAACAAATTTGAGAAGGGTTTATCTATTGCTGCAAAGCTATCCAATGAGGTTTAGTCTTGTTCTTGTTTGACTTTTCTCGGACGTTTTAAAGTCCACATTGAATGTTTTCTATATGTAGATTATGCCAGAGTTCATTTACGATCTATAGAATATTTGCAACCACTAAAAAGAATACAGGAAAAAAAAAGTGATTCTCAGCTTATGGATGTAAAAATATGATTCTGCATGTGGTTTGACTTTTGCAAAAAAATAAGCACTTTTAACCCTTATTCACTGAACAACCATTTTGAACCAAAATCAACTTTTAGCATCTGTTAGCAAACTCTACCAACTCTGTCAGCTTAAGAAATATTTCTCTAACTTCTTAAATATCAAATATCCCCATTTAGAGAAAATATTTTAAAAAAATGCAAATGTTTTGGTGTTTGTAGGTTGAAGCGTTAGTAGTTCAATTAAATCAAAGAGAAGGAGCTAATACTGAAGTGAAAAGGCTTKCAACTTTTCTAAAACAAGTTATATTTGTTATATGATGTTTTTGTTTCCTTCTCTCTGTAAATCCATATCATAGAAAAAAAAGAAGAAGAAAATTCAATTGGTTATATAGACATAGACTAACTACTAGTTACTTACTGTTTTGATCATCAAAATCACATTCTAATTTTTCCTTGCTTTATTATTTTCACTCTTATTTATTTGATCTCTTTCCAGAAGAAATTTATAATTCCTTCTGTAAGCATTCTTCTTATTCTATTTTCTTTGTCCAATTTTATAAAGTACATTCTTTTGCAGGCTTCAGAAGATGCTAAAAAGCTCGTCGATGAGGAAAGAGCTTTTGCACATAATGAAATCAAGAATGCCAGAGCGGCTGTGCAGAGAGTGGAAGAGGCTCTTCAGGAACACGAACGGATGTCTAAAGCTACAGGAAACCAGGTAATTCTGAAGAGCCATTTCTTTTATTAAAAAAAAACTAAAACTAAAAATAAATATTAGAAAAGAAAAACTGAATTTTAACACTTGCTCCGTTTACGAATACAATCTTTTTCGTAATCAGGACTGGGATGAATTGATGAAGGAGGTTCAAGAGGCTAGACTAGTTAAAATGCTTCATCAGCCTAGTAGGGTAAGTTAGAAGCTGAGAATCAATAATTTTAGTGTTTGCAAACACTCCTTAGACCTTAAGAGTAGTCTTTTTGATCTTCCCTTTCTTTAGATTTTTAAAAGACATTTGATTTTAAACTCCTATTTCAAAAAAAAATGTTTTTTTCTATTACTAGCATATTTGGCATACTATCTATCGAGTTAAGAAACATTGTTTTTGCTGGTGATGGACATGGAGCATGAAATTAGTGCATTAAGGACTCAACTTGCAGAAAAAGCGAAACGTTCATTGCAGCTTCAAAAGGAGGTTTCTCTCTAGTTTGGTCAAACTAAAATATCAAATATACTTAAACAAATAAAAATACTATGTAGAAATAAATCAGGTCCTTTTCAACTTTAATTTTATTAGACCATCCGATAATTTGTTTTGGTAAAAATGATACCAATGCCCCATTGGTTTTCTAATTAATCGATTTATCATTTACTTTTCCGTTTCACTGCAGAAACTCTTCACAGAGGCCATTCACAATGGGACTATGGAAGGTTTTTTTAAATTGGTTTCTTATTTCCAGACACAATCTGAACCTGCATTTTGTGGTTTGGCTATCCTTTCAATGGTCTTGAATGCCCATTTTATTGACCCTGGTAGAATGTGGAAAGGTAAATGTAACTATAATCCATACTTTGTTGATGTTTCAGTTAGTAATTGTATACTTTTTTAGTTAAATCAATTGAAACTCTGGGGAAATAGTAATTTAGTATCTCAATTTAATTCCCTGTCAATCTTTCTAATACAATATTTGTCAGTGATGCAAAAGACATTGTTGTGTGTGTGAATCTCGATTGCAGGCACAGGAATGGTCAAAACAAGTGAGCTCCAAGATCTCATGAGAGTCGCAGAAATGGAAACCAAATCCTGGGGAAAAAAGGCCATATAAAAAGGAGCAATAGCCGTTGAGTGAATGCACAATGTCTCGATTGTTTAAACAATTTTATTTTCCTTGTCATAAAGTTTTGAGTCATGACTCGAAATGACTTAAATATTTTATTATATCCTATTGACACTTATTCGTTTTAATAGAAAATATTGTTTATTTTTACTGAGAGTATTAGTGTTTTATAATTGTATTTGTATTTAATTTTTATTTTCATCTCTTTTTTTTTACTACTTTCTAGAAGGTATTTTCAAGAACCGCCGTAAATTGTCTGTTCTGGAAAATAGACTTTCTAGAAGGTATTTTTCAAGAACCGCCGTAGAATCCACCGCCGTAAACTTTTACGGCTGTTCTTAAACCGCCGTAAAAGCATCACTTTCTACGGCGGTTCTTTAAAAACCACCGTAAAAAGGCCCACTTTTTAAGGAAGTTTTGAAAACCTCCGTAAAAAGCCCCATTTTTAAGGCGGTTTTGAAAACCGCCGTAAATATTTACGGCGGTGGATACAAAGGCGGTTCAAAAACCGCCTTAAAAAGTGAAAAATAACCTTCTTTAAATCCTGTTTCTGTAGTAGTGCCAATTGGTCCAAATATTTACGTAAGATGTTCAATGCCGAGATTCATATCATTTAATTACCGTATGTATTTATTTTGTATATTTCTAAATTAAAAAATATTCTTCAACGTCATAGGCTAGAGATCCTTTGAATAATGTGATCAACGTGAACATTATGAGCCTAGCAGAGGGTCCATCATGGTGTGTGAAAACGTATACTTGATGTAAGATAATTGGTTATAACTTTCACACAATAGAGCATGGATCTAACAAATCAACATTGAGCAGCAGAGTATGCATTAAAGGGTCAAACTATGGGACAATCGAGTATGATTATTATGGTTGTATCATAGAAATTGTTCAGCTCGAATACACCAGACGAGTTGAGAAAAACAAACTATTGTTCAAGTGCGATTGGTTTGATCCAACTCCTACAGGCAGAAAAGTTCATCCACATTATAAGCTTGTCGATATCGATTATAAGGGTAGGTTCAATAGATATGACCATTTTGTACTTGCTGCCCAGGATATACAAGTATAGTATTGTACGTACCCAAATTTTAAATAAGACAAGTTTTACTAGTGGGCAACGTGTAAAATAAAGATGAGATCAAATGTTGAGTTTATCGAGCTTCTACCAGAGCAATCGTTTCGAGAGAAGCTGTAGATACACATAATCCAGTGCAACTGGATGATATCAGTTTCCAGTTACACGACCCCACTGATAATGACGTGAATGAACTTGGTGATGAGGCAGATAATGATATAGAAGAAGAGTTACTCACTAATCAAGATACACATCAAGACAAATATGAAAATGAGTTTGGTTATAACTTTAATAGTGAAATTGTCGGTTGAGATAATTAGTTTGGTTGAAATATATGTAAATATTTCATATTTTAAAATGCTCTTATTTTAACTAATTGACTTATGTTTAGGTTTATTAAAATAGTTGATATATACTGGTATTTTGTAAAATGCTCGCATTATATATACTCTTATCAGATGCTGAGAGGTCGTGGACGTGGATCTAGTCTAGGTCGATCAGATATGGAGTCTACTAATTGTTTAGCTAATATTTATGATGATTATGTGGGCCTTGGTACTTATTATTCAGCGCCGAACCTAGATACCACCACACCAACACGATCCGATGCAGGTACATCCCGACAGCACTTGGGCCTACCAGAGAGGCAATACCTTATTTATATTGCCAAGAAGAAGTAAGTATATTAATAATTATAAAATATTAATCATTGTTATTATTAAATTATATTTGTAACCACAAACACAACTACAGGCTACATAGCATGGGGGTCAGGCTGACCAACATATTTCGGGAGATCATGGAGAAGGAGCTCCATCTCGTCAGGTGGCAGTTTAAGGCAGTACCTAACAAGATCCGTGCATTATGGGGGGACATGTGTCAAGTATTTATTAATTTGTGTCTAAATTTATTAATCTTTATTGTAACTTGAGAATCATGTATCAATTGAATTGTAATTATTATTTTGTTTGTATGAGATTTCTTATTGGGGCACGAACATGTATACTCCACATTCTATATAGACAACATTTTTATGCACAATGTCGGACAAGTATGGGAAGCGGTTTAACGAGTATAAGCAGTTTCGTGATCAGACTAGTCAGCCACCGAGGATCGTTGACGAGGAGGTCTGGAGGTAAATGATTTTTTTATGCCTTCTTACTAAATTGAAATTTTTTATTATTACATATAATTTAAATTTTAAATATCATGCATTTCAACTAGGTCATGGAATGTTGGGTGGGATAAGTTCGAGAACAAGAAGAGGTCAGAATAGTGCAGCATTAATTGGAGGAGCGAGCCTGCTGGTCTGGGTACTGGGATGTCGAAGCATAGGGGGGGTTTAGATCTATGAAGGATTATTCTTATGATATCGTAAGTAATTTCAGATCATAATATATTATTTATTTTTTTATTCTTAATATTTATTATCTGATAATATCATTTGGATATAGGAGCGGGAGACGGGGGAGCCAGCCACTCCTTACCAGGGTTTTATACGTATGCACCGGAAGGATGACGACACGTGGGTCGATACAAGATCATGTAATACTAATGTGACTCTCTTTTTACTTGAATTATTTTTAAGTCTTAATGTGGAATTTACTAACGAGTTATATTTCAGGAGGATTACGAGCCACGTTTACCTCAGCATCTTCACAGGATCCAGATAATGAGGTTGACCCTGACCTTATTTATCTCAGCATCGTCGGGTCGAGTAACGACTTACATTATGGCACCAACTGCTTTAGGAAGTTGGTTGCTTCTACGAAGGGTTTTTGAGGCAGCGGTTCTTCCTCCTCCCACCAGGATAGGACTCAGGTGAGGCAGCTTGAGGCGCAGCTCCAGACGAGGGAAGAGTTAGAGGCAATGAGACGAGCTCATCAAGAAATTGAGAAGAGATACAACGAGTTTGAGATACTACATGAACAGTAGCAGCATGAGCAGTAGCAATTTCAGGCGCAGATGGCCGAGCAGTTAGCTCGATACTACAATACCCGCCGCAACCTCCCCCGTCATAGGACTTCTTTGTATCGAATTTTTTTATAACTTTTACTAATAATTTGTTGAGCAAATTTAGTAATTGTAAATTTTCAAAAATTTATATAATTAGTTCATCTATTTGTCTATTTGTTATTGATTTATTTTTAATTTTTTGGGTATTTTAATAAAAAAAAAATAGGGATTAAAAATATATATATATTTTAAAGGAAAAACCCAAGGGGGAGATTTTCCTTCGGAGAAAATGAGGGTATATACCCCTAGAAAAAACCGAGGGTGCCATCCCACTGGTTTTTTCATTTTTTCAAATATTATTTTTAATCTGAAAAACCGAAGGCTTCTTTGCCCTTGGATTTTTAGGGGATTTATGCCCTTATTGGGCCCTGAGTATTTCCGAGGGGAAACCGCCCTCGGTTTTTTTGAGGGCAATTATATCCAATACCCCGTAATTGACTAAAGAAATGAACCTTCGGTAATTTTCTCGGACAAATTACCAAATGCATATTTCCCCTCGAGAATTTTTACCGAGAAGAACTTGCCCTCGGTAAATTGATTACCGAGTTCTTTTTGCTTATTACTGAGGGTTTTTCCCCTCGGTAAATTTCTACTTTTTGCAGTGTTTGGCTCCGCTTTGATGTCGGTTCCAGGGAAATGTTGAGCCATATGCTTCTCTAGATCAATGCGTACCCCAATGTGAAACCATTATCCACTTTCCATCCCCATAGTACAAGGTCTTTCAACGCATGCACAAGGATTTCTTCCTCCTCGTTGTCCATGTCCTTCGACTGGCACGACCAGATGAAGGATTTGCAAAGTTAATTGATGATTCCATCCCTGCACTGGTAAATCATTGATGGTGAGATTATGTCTACCTTAAAATTGGTACCATCAACTAATCACACATCAAAATTACCATCTAACTACACACAGTAATAGGTTAGCTATAATAAAAAAAATTCCAACAGTAGTTTACAAAAAAAGACCTTACCAACTGTCTATGGCTACGTTTTATTGAACAGTATAACACAAATATATGTGAGTACGCAGTAATAACATGGAAATAAAACTTCACCATGAAATAATTAGATCAATATGGTAATCACCAATAGTTCATTCACATTTGAATAATAATTGGCTCAATAATTTCAAACAACAAGCCATCTTTCTAGAAATAGATTAAATATATTTGCATTAATTTTCAAGATCAATTTAATGCCTCTCTCTGAGATAAGTTACACCATTCCACTCCTCATATATGGCCATCAAGAACGTATCTCTCTAGTTTGTCCACTCATCAGATGGTTGAACCTGGTCTATGTAATTTTCCGAGTTCACATCAAGTTCTCTAGTACAGGGTTCGTACACCTCAACAAGATGCTCAATCGGGTCTACAACCATAGTGGTACGAACAAAATTATGGAGTCAAAAACATTCCATAATCATTCGATTCTTAGTGCCAATGTTGTAAAATGTCGGACTCCTTAGGACGACCAATCTCTTCTTCAGTATATCGAAGGACCATCCTTCACATGACGTAAATTGTAGATTTCTTTGTAATTTTGAGGCCTCCAAAAACCATTAACACACTCATCTAAATGATACATAACTCCTCTATATGGTGCAAAAAGAAAAACCATACTGTTGGTGTAACCACAGTCGCATAGATAATATTGTCCTGGAATTATTTAAAATGTTGAATAATATGCACAATTCTTTTAATCATAAAAACTATATGGAAGAGTAAAATCCCCTTTGGGATATATAAGTGCTATATGTTTTATTTACTAGTAGGTACTTTAAACCCATTTGGCCTGGTGATTGCATCTCGTAACACACTGCTGTCGGCTGTTAAACCTTCCCATCCAGTTAGAGTGAATGTATAATTCATAGTTTGATCACAGACACCTAGAACATTAATAGATACTTCACCTACGCATTTTTGATAGCGTGGTTTATGCCTAAATGGCACCTGAACTTGAACATACATTCCATCTAATGCACCTAAACAACCCTACGCATTTATTCATTTACAAGTGTTAAACAAAATAAAATGTGTTATGAATATGGATTCATGGTTTGACTATAATATGGGGACTTTGTAACTTTTATATTTATGCTGAAATAACCTTAAACCATTTCCTATTAACATCGGTACAACTTTCATCGATCTCTGTTGGTGCAAAAGTTTGTATTGGATACAGTCTTAAAACCGCAACCAGAACACGGTGGAAATGCTTGCTTATAGTCTGTCTGGACCTCAAAAAGGCATGTTTGACAACATAATTTTTTTGATGATGGGCTAGTATAGATAGAAATAAAGTGACTTGTTCATTTACAAATATATCGCGCGAGGTTAGTAAACCCCCAAGATTCTCTAGAAGGAAACAAAACCTACCAAAACCATTCATATCTATCTGAAGTTGTTTAATAAAAGTCATATCACTTATGTATATAAGTCGGCGTAAGTGTGTAATTTATTGTGGTAGTTTTTCAATGAGTCATTCTCGTACGATGTCAGGGGATTGACGCTTAAGACGGGGTGCAAAATTTTTTGATAGAAATACACAAGCATGAAAAATAATTTTATCATTTTTAACACGGTTTCAATGATTAGAGCCACCTCAACCTCATCTTCATTGCATTCAATGTCTTGTAATATTCTTTATTTCATGATTAATGATTTTGGAAACAAGATAAACTCAATATTAGTTAGGTGTTCACACTTCCACCACTAACACAAATCTAATCTAAAAGATGAAGTTTAAATTGCAAGATTTGTTCCTTATAATACATGGGTCGAAAATTAATGTTTGTATAGCCTATACAAATGGTCATTTTTATTTTACTTCTTCCTAAAAATATCACAATATAATCATATTTCTAAAAATAACATTAAAGTTCTTCATTAGGTAGATTTAAAAAAACCTACATAATCATATTTTAATTCTTTTCTCATATAATCATAATCTCTATATGAACATAACGACCATGTTACATTGGGTAAATTCAGATCATCCAAAGAATCAATTACACATAAATCTTTTCTTATATAAACATATTTCCCTAAAAAAGATAACCAACATGCTAGATTAGGTAGATTCATCATACTCATTGAATCAATTAAACATACAACTTTCTTTTTGTTATAATCATATTTCCCAAAACCGAGTCACAAACACATGCTCCCTAGGGTAGATTCATCATACTTTCAGCGCTTTCACATGATAATCTTATATAATCAGATTTCTCAATTCAACATATAAAGAACAATGACGGTGATTAGGAATATTCATCATACGCACAGAATCATATTTAAACCTTTTCTCATATAATTATATTACTCGAATCAACATAAAAAAAATGCTTCAATGTGTCTTTTGGACATACCTATTAATCATGTGCAGATTTTTCCTCGTACAATAACATTTATCAAATCAGCAATACGGCCTTGTAATTCAATTGATTAATAAATGGATTTATACTTACCTGGATGTAGTAAAATTATTATAACTTGATAATAACACCAACCCATAAATTAATATTGTACCAACAGAAATGGCCAACTGCAAACCCTGCACGTAAGTTACAAATCAATTTAGAACTTCGGTGGATCTTTTAAGATATAAGAAATAGAGTTAAAAAATAAGTTTGTTTCAAATAAAGGAGAAATTTTCCGGTTTCGAACACTATGGATTCATCGTATTTAACCATGGTTTAAAGAACATTCCGTAAATTCTCGAAGGCACTGAAAAAAACCATGTTTCACCTTCTTTTCCTCTCCGTCGTCGATGGGTCGAGAGTGTAAGGTTTCTTCTTGGTTCGAGAGTATTTATTATGCCTCTCTCAAAAATACAAACTCAAATCAGGGCATAATCGACATATTAATAGCTTCTTCAGGGGCAGGTGGGTAAATTTAAACTCATCCCAATTCAGGATAATTATATCTGAGGGTTACAGGTTGGATCAAATAGTCACTGCAAAGGGGTATAAGTTTCGTGCCCGGATAACGATCTGGGCTTGTGTCAAAGTTTTCAAACGGTTGGTTTGGTGGCATATGCCACTCAACCTATCCAATAACATTTTGCAAACATAGCCTGGGAGTCTGGTATATTACCAATTGTACTGGACCAAATCTAACTTCTAAGTAGGTTCACCAGTAATCCAATGTGTGGAAAGGGTTAACTAGAGTATTACAATACTTGAAGTACACCATGAGTTATGGGCTGCATTATACGAGACATCCAAAAGTATTAGAAGGGTACTGTTATGCGAACTGGATATCGAATGTTAAGGATTCACACTCCACTAGCCGGTATATTTTTACCTTTAGTGGTGTTGTGTCTTTGAAATCTTTTAAGCAAACATGCATAACCCGATCCACCATGGAATCAGAATCCATAACTATGGATAAAGCTGGTGAAGAGGCTGAGTGGCTTCGAGATTTTTCAAGGACATTCCATGTTGGAAGAAGCCAGTATCAATAATTATGATACACTGCAGTAATCAAACTGCTACGCAATGGCTTACAATGAGATATATAACAGTAAATCACGATATATTCGTCGGAGACACAATGCAATTAGAATATTTGATATCAAGAGGAATAATTTTCGTTGATATGTGAAATCAAAGGAAAATATGGCAGATTCCTTTACAAATAGTTTAAATCAAGATCAGTTTCATACATTGCTAGAGGATTATGTGGAACCTTCTCAACCTTTCTTTCTGAGTAAGACAAGAAGATTGACTTGAAAATCCTTATTACTGTGATTTTCTTCCTTGTTTAAGGGCTCTTCTCAAATAGAAATACTACCTCTTATGCAGTGAAAAATCCGTACCTAAGAAATTAATCAGCACACACATCTTATATCATGTTTTCTCTGTTTGCCTCACGCGTAATATAGCCTGCACTTAGGGTTTGTTACTCAATTGCGTGGAAATATCTCGTTTGCTAGGGTGACCAGATTGACTAGTCTTACTGGTCCGTTGTCGTTATATCTTGGGAGATTCGTTGTCATATATAGATTTGTTAGCACTGCGTACGGGGCAATAAGAATGTTAAGAAAAAAGAAAAAAGTTCGCTCACCTATATCTTTTTCCATTTCTGCTATTTATTTTAATTTTCTATTTAATTATAATAAATCTCTATTAATTCGAATTATCCCCGCCTATTTTTTCAATTTTATTGTTATATCTCCATTAAACGATCCACAAATTGATCTCCTACATTGGCGTCTGAATATAACAAATTAATTTACCAATTCGAACGAGATTGATGTCTTGAAAAAACTTTCTGTTAAACGATATGTTAGTAAAAAAAAAAAAGAAAGTTGAAAATAACAGTTCTCGCGTTTGCATATACAATCTGAAAAGTAGAAAATTATAAGTTGGAGTGATCGGAAAAAAACACTTTCATAAATGAATGACTCATGCTACAAAACTGAGGAAAAAGGCACAAAAATAAACTCTATCTTATTTACGAAAATATAAAAACACTTTTTCAAAATTAAAATCACTTCATTCTCGAAGCCAATCCATCTTATGTTTTAATCTCAATTTATATCGGAAATAATAACATTTTCATGCTCGCACCTTTATTTGTATATATTCGTACCCTTCCTCCATTTTTTCCAAAAAAAAATTCCATTTTATTTCTAAGAATTTTAAAACACGAACCAATTTTCGAAACATCCAAACAAACAGTACATATAAACATGTAGACAATATAAAACGTGAGCATATAAATGTAAAAATATAATATAACATCTAAATTTCCTAAAAATAAATTTTACAGGAAATATATATGTGAGTATTTTTATTTTTATTTTTATTTTTATTTTTATTTTTAAGGGCAATTGTCAGATACTATATACGAAAAAATATTTTTGTCAAATACTCTAAATAATTATACAAAATGTCTAATAGTTCAACCATAAATTTTACCCCTATTAAAAGTAATATAATAATAATAATATCAATAAATAACACACCACCACCCACTATTCCATTCCACCTCCCCCGGCCACCCCCGCTGCCGCTGTCCGGCTGCCACCACTGGAGATTTTTCCGGCGACCACCGTCGGAAGATTTTTCTGCGAGATTTTTTTTTTTTTTGTCCAACAAATATAAAATAAGAAATTCTTAATAAAAAAAAATTCTTACTTTTTCATACATAAAGTATAAAATTATCACTATAAAGTAGGATTTTCTTTTTTTTTTTTCTTTACATAAATTAAGAATGTCTTTATTTTAGAAAATAAAGTAAGAAACTTCACTATAAAACAAGAATTTTTCTTACTTTTTCGAACATAAAATAACAAACTTTCTTACTTTTTAGAATATAAATTAAGAAACTTTATTACCTTTTCGAACATAAAGTTCGAAATTTCACTATAAAATAATATATAGTTGTATTAAATAAGAAATACATACAATTTGCCATTAAACAAGAATTTTTTTTTCTAATTTTTTCTTGGCAAAAAAAAAAAGTGTGTAATAAGTAAGAAATACATAACAACATTTACACATCAAAGCAAGAAATTTTGCAATCAAATAACATACTTTTTGTCATCAAGTATGAGTTTTTGGATATTAAATAAAAACTCTGGGTACATATAGTAAGAAATTCCGACATATAGTAAGAAATATTTCTTGTGATCGGAATTATTTTTGTACATATAGTAAGAAACTCGAACATATAGTAAGAAATGTTTCTGATGACCGGAAATATTTTTGGACATTAAATAAGAAATGTTTGGACATATAGCAGAAATTCAGGCATCTAATAAAAAATTATCTGGGTTGAAAAAAAAATGACTACACTGACTCCATGGACATGTGGTAAGAAATTCAGACATACAGTAAAAAAAATTGGACGAAAAGAAAAAGCGCAAAAATAAATTCCGGTAGGCGGGAAATTTTCCAATGGCTGAAAAATATATTCGATGATCAGGAAAAAAATCTTTGACCGGAAAAAAATTCCAGAGTGAGGCGGTAGCCACCTGCTGCCCCAATTAAATATTATTATTATTTGTTTTTTTAATAGTATGAGTATTGTGGTATATTTTTATCTTTGGACTATTTGGCAAAAAATTGACAAATAGACCTCCACTTAGAGGACTATTTGACCATATTCCCTTTTTTTTATTTGAAACTTATTTTAATTGATTGGAGCCACCGGCCGGTCCGATTCAATAATTCAATGCACTGCTTCAAAATAATTAAATTATTGTGGAAATAGTTCACTTGCTATGTGAATATTAATGGAGCTTGTCTACATAATTATGAAAAACCCTTTAGTGTCAAGTCTACTAACCAAAGTCAAATTATAAACCCCCGTTCTATCCTTCGCTCCTTGCATTAAACATTAGTTGCTTTCATAAAGAGCAATGAATAAAGCTGAAGCCTGAGGCTTATTTGCATGCAGGTTTTAAATAACAACTAGACTGCATGATGAAACCAAGCTCTAAAAAACTCTACTATTCCACTTGTCCAAAAAGAAAAACCTCTCAATTAATGTATCAAGAAAAAGAAAAGAAATAAGAAATAAGAAAGTTAAACTGAACGTTGATGCTGCAGTCTGTTATATTCCTAATCATTTAAAAATTAAGTTTAGCTGTTGTTACTTATTGTTATTTTGGATTTCTTGAAAAAATAGGTTTATTTGTTGCTATACTCTTTTCTCATGAGATAAAAAATTCAAAAATACCTTCAAGCGTTTGCTAAAAATATTACAATTATTAATCTCTTAATATATTAAGTAAATATTGATCTCAAGTGTTTGATTCGTTTGTTTTTTTTTAATTTCGAAACTTTTTTTTCTTTCAACTCCAAACCTCATGGTAGCTTTTGTAACTGTATATCATATTTTTTTCCTTAGGCCTTTTCTCGTGATTTGTCCTTACCTGAGACCAATCTAAAATCTTGCGTCAGTATTAGAGAAAAATGGGTTTGAAATGTTATTTTTGATAATTTATCTTAATATCTTAAAAATGCAAACTTGTCTTTGAAACGAATTTCATATTCTTAATCTATGTTGCAAGTAGATGAATGTGACATATTCACTTTTACGAATTCGAGTCCGTATGAGTGAGAAATCAATGATCAAAATTGAACATTGGAGAAATGAATTTGAAAGTTGGGAAATGAAAAGTCCCGCATAAGAAGCTAACCAATTTCTAAATAATTTTATTAAATGAAGTGAGATGGACATTGGTTATGTAAAATTAGAAGGTCTATGGATTTAAAAAAAATAAGTCTCAAATTTATGATATTGTTAATCAATGTTACCAACATCAGTTAACAACATCAACCAGAGTAAATTAAATTTATGCAGCAGAAATAAAATACGAGAACACGATTAAACAAATTTAGTTCACAAGTAAAAGTACTTGTGAACTTGGGTGTACAAATCCGAAAACTATATTACTTTCTTTTTAAGTTCAATACAAAATATAAAGTAATATATGAAAACTAAATATCAATAAACTTGATACTAAATACGTGTTGTCGGAATGGCAAGATCTTCTTCGTCGGTCACGCAACTTCAAATATCTTGTTTATCACGAACGTTGGCTCCAATTAGATATCACTTCTTCGTGTTCTTCTTCTTTGCGTCTTACGTCGTCTTTCGTTATGCGTCCTTCTCACAAGAAATCCGTGCGTCTTGATCTCTCAAAAAATCCGTCCAAGTATTAGGAGTTCTTGTGTCTTAAATAGACAACCTAGAATTCTAAACTTGGTAAAATCCTAAAAACAAATCCTAAACACAATCTATGAATAATTAAAGTCTTGTGCATAAATTAGGAAACATAATATTGTCCTAAATCTAACTTCCTAACTTATTTTGTGCCCAAGAAAGGCAAATAACAAAATAGGAATTATTGCCAAGAATAAATTTCTCAACAATCTCCCCCTTTTGCCTTTCTGGACAAAACACTAAGACGCAAACACAAATGAAAATAAAAATACTAACTCCCCCTAAGATAGAAAGCTCCCCCTAAACAAAACACCCTATGTTGTTAAAATTCAAACCAACATTACAAACCAACATTGTTCAAAATAACCAACACTTCACAAAACAAACAGAGTAAAGGAACTTATTGACTTCGAATCCTCTTTGAACGTCGAGGAGATGTCGAAGTTCCTTCACCACTATTCTTCCTCTTCTTCTTCTCCCTCATTTTCATCATTCTCTTCAAAGCCTTGTTGCGCGCTCGAATTCGCTTCCTCCTCTTCTCTTGAGCAAGGCTTGCCAAGGCGTCGGCAGCAACAGTATTTTCAGCATCAGCAGTAGCAGCATTCTCATTCTCGGCAACATCAGCAGCATCATCTCCATCAGCATTGTCTACCCCTATGTTCGCGTCAACTTCCTCTCCCCCTTTTTGACCAGAAAGGGAAAGGACCTCCAAAAGGGAGGTGCGAAGAGCCTTAAGCTGTTTCATCTACAAATCTATAGAAGCCACATGTGCACGAAGAACCTGGGCAGAAATATTGACCATGTTGGGATTGCTCGTACCAAAATCACTAGCAACATCGGCCTGAAAAGGCGCCTGCCAGGGTAAATCAATAACTCGGGCACCGGTAACATGCTGATTGCGCAAGGCAAACCATTCAGCCTCACCCGTGAGCACATCCTCAGGACCAAGCTGCAAACCCTAATTCTCTAACACACTGAAAATCAAAGAAGGAAAACACAACGATGCCGCGGAATTCGTGGTGGCAAACTTAGTGATAGTATCAAAAACATGCTGACCAAAACTAAATTTGATCCCTCTCCCAAGACGAAACAAGAACTGGGCCTGAGGCCGCGTAACACAGGTTGTGTTTTTGGAGGGGACCCAATTACAAATGGCAAGCTTATGCATAATTGAGTGAAGAGATGAAAGACGTGTACTCGGAAGCTGTTCAAACCAAGAATAAATCATCCCACCAGACAGAAACTTAACTAGCTCATTCATATCATCCACCGTCGAGTCACCCCGGTAAGCCTCAGTACCATAAAACTTATCAATTAATTCAGAGGTGAACGAAAAAACTTTGCCACGCACAAACACCTTCCCATAATTGAATGATACCAAATCAACCATAGAGGGTAATAGATAGGCAAAAAAACTCGACAAATATCACGTAAAAAAGGCATGTCCATTGAAATGGTGGAATACATACCTTTGTGTCGGAGATAGGCAATGAGATTGTGTTTCTCAAAAAGTTCAACAGGAACTCGTTTCTCGGCAATCATATGACGACTCTAGTAGGCATCAAATAGCTCAGCAGCCTCGGCAGTGATAAATTTCTCTGAAAAGGGCACAATGTCATCAAGCTCTAGCATCGGAGTAGCATCTCCGAAAGAGGACTGGGAATGAGCCGATGCATTAGAAGAAGGCGAAGATGGAGCAGGAGTGGTTCTTGAGACAGAAGCAGTGTGGGAGGACGAAATAGACTGTGAGCGACGCGATGTTGGTAAGGGGCTACCAACATGACTAGCAACATCGTCCTTTGTAGCAGCCTTCTTTTTCTTCTTGTCCTCTTTGCATGCAGCAAGAATATCTTTCATCCAATGAAGAATCAGGGGAATGTTCAAAAAGACCTGTATCAAACTCAGGTGTAGCACCACGAACTGGAGACGGCGGGGGATCAGCAGCAGGCGGCTTAGCGGAACTAGTAAGTTCGTCGATGATAAAATCCAGCACAGCATAGGGAGGCGAAGAATACTCAGTAGCAGTTGAGCTGGGAGAAACTTTGACCTTTGCCAGGCTGGGAGAGACACTGTCTTTTGTCAGGCTAGGTCTCCTATCGGCCTTACTCACAAGCTGTTTTCGGCAAGTAAACTTCTTCTTCTCCGGCAGACTGGGAGCAGAGGCAGACGGCGGCACATCTCCGGTAATCGAAGCAGGGGGAACAAAATCATGATCATCTGGGTCAGACTCCACAATAACATCCTCCTGGAGGTTCATGTSTTCAATAGGCACGCGGCGATGCGGTCCTGCCTTGCCTTTTGGAACCGCGGGCGGCACAACGCCGGGCGGTATGTTGCACAAGCGCCTAAACCGCTTCAAGGTTGGGTTCCCCATACGGCCAAAGGTTGCAGCCACAAACGCCAAATCTGGAGGATTGTCCACGTCAATTTCGTTCTTGGGCTGTCCTGGGATCGACCGGTGATGGAACGAGCATGGCTGCACGGGAATCAGGCGTAGGCGATAGAGGTGGCGATGTTGATAGTGGTGGATTTGAAGAACTACCACCACCAACTTCCTCACGAATATCAAGGCCACCAATCTTTGGGTACGGCAGCGGGACCTGTTCGCCGGAGCGGCGAACCTCTTCAGGCAGTTCTGGGACAGACACGGACGGTGGCGGCGAACTGGACATCCTGCAAAATTTCTTAAACACACACAACCAAGAAACAGAAAATCGAGAGAATTTGAGAGGAGGAAGGATTCTGAGAGTTTAAATTTGAAAGGGGTTTGGAATAGTGGGCAAACGGTATAAAAAAATCAGCATTTTATCCACTCAAAAAGTGACCGTTGAACACAAGGAGAGAGAAGGTAAATTGGAAATTTCCTAAAATATTTCACCAGCCGATCTTATGCTCAAAAGCACGATTTTATTTCCATGTAAAAAGCGTCACTCCCCCTATGATAAGGCTACGTGATCACTCAACTATCCCACTATCTCTTTCCATAATTTTTTTAAAAAAAATTGCACAACTTAATCTACAAAATAGGTCGATCTTGTGCAATGTTAATTTTCACTCACCAAATTCACCTCGTTATTACCTGTCCAGCCATCCGATTATAACTCCACTGAAACACTTGGTTAGCTAAATTCAAAACAAAATTAAGAGATTTCAAGCAAGACAAAAACACAAGAAATAAAACGCACAACAAGATGGCATCTTCACAAAGTATGAATGTCCTACGGGATGCCTAAAATTCATGACCTAAAAGGATAAAACAGAACACATTATGATTTCAGTGTTTTGATCGAATGTTGCTTTTTATTACTAACAACATTATAAACCAACATTTCCTTAGGTGAAGTCAATGGAAACTTACCCCTTAACCCAAGTTAATGACTACGTCAAAATCTCTCAAGAAGGCAATTTTTAAAGATTGGAGCATTTTGAGTCCAGATTTTTTTCATCCTTGAAGGGATTTAAATCTTTTAATATTCAGCAATTGCTGTTAAACGCCTCTTATTTTTGGACCTGGGAGAAAACCAGTTTCTGCGGGCAAGTCCCACAATCACCTACTTTTGAAGAGGTTGGTTCTTTTTGTCATTACTTTTATTACAACAGAGGTCCTTATTGCACTTTCAATCAACCTTAATGCATTAGTATAATGTATGAAAAGAAAGGTAAAAAATGCATTCAAACATATACAGATGTTGTGACTTGATGTTGATAGTGAGTGTCACAACATCGCAAACCAACATTGGTTAGACAATGCACATACCGAGATCTCTTCTCAAACGAGAGAAGGTCTCGTAATCTAATGCCTTAGTGAAGATGCCAGCTAGCTGATTGTCAGTTCCAATATGTTCAAGGCTAAGAATCTTCCTCTCAACTAAGTCTCGAATGAAATGGTACCTTATATCAATGTGTTTTATTCGAGAATGTTGGACTAGACTTTTGGAGATGTCAATGGCACTGGAATTGTCACACAACACCATCAAGATACTACTGTGCAGACCGTAGTCCTCAATCATTTGGTTCATCCATAGTAATTGTGTGCACGCACTTCCAGCTACAATGTACTCGGCTTCAGCTGTAGAAAGAGAAATACAATTTTGCTTTTTGTTGTACCAAGAAATTAGGTTATTACCCAGAAAAAAACATCCCCCAGTAGTACTTTTTCTATCTACCACATCTCCAGCCCAATCCAAATCAGTGTACCCTATAAGTTCAGTACCAGTATCTTTTGTGTACCACACACCTAGTTCAGGTGTATCCGCAATGTATCTAATAATTCTTTTAACAGCTTTCAAGTGAGACTCTTTTGGATTAGACTGATATCTAGCACATAAGCACACACTATACATAATATATGGTCTACTTGCTGTCAAATACAATAAACTCCCTATCATATTTCTATACATGGTGTTATCAACACCCTTACCAACATTGTCTCTAGACAGCTTCACAGTTTTGCCCAGCGGCGTTTTCTTGACAGTTTCACCCTCTAACCCAAACTTTTTGACTAAGTTCTTTGCATATTTAGTCTGGGAAAGAAAAATACCGTCATCAAGCTGTTTTATTTGTAAACCAAGAAAGTATGAGAGGTTACCTTCCATGCTCATCTCGAATGTATCAGACATTCGATTGACAAACTCCTTGACCATCTGCTCGTTAGTGGATCCAAAACTAATATCGTCTATATAAATTTGGACGATTAAGATGTGCTTGTTGGATTTAAGAAGGAACAAAGTTTTATCAACTTCACCTCGTCTGAAGTTCAAATAAAGCAAGTGTTGAGTTAGCCTTTCATACCAAGCTCTAGGAGCTTGTTTTAAACCATAAAGAGCCTTTTTCAATTTTAAAACAAAATCAGGTTTTTGAGGATCTACAAATCCTTTAGGCTGATCAACATACACTTCTTCACTTAAGACTCCATTTAAAAAGGCACTCTTAATGTCCATTTGATGCAACGAAATTTTTATATGACAAGCAACAGAAAGCAAAAGTCTTACCGACTCAATACGAGCAACTAGGGCAAATGTCTCATCAAAATGAATTCCTTCAATTTGAGTATACCCTTGTGCGACAAGTCGAGCTTTATTCCTTACATTGTTTCCTGCTTCATCGGTCTTGTTCTTGAATATCCACTTGGTCCCCGTCACGTGAGCATTTTCTAGCCGTGGAATAAGATCCCACACATCATTCTTGGCGAATTGGTCCATCTCCTCTTGCATAGCACGAATCCAGAACTCATCCTTGAGTGAATCCTCCACGCGCTTGGGCTTTATATTAGAAAGGTACAAAGACTCACGAATCTTAGAACAATTTGTAGACAAACACACATATCTGACCATTTCCTTGAAATTTATTTGTATTCGTCTTGTACTTCTTTCATCTATATCACCAATGATTTGGACCACGGGGTGGTTTTTCTGGATTCTGGATGGAATATCCCTCTGATGAAGATCAATGGGATCTGCTGAATCTTCTTCCTCTTAATCAGAATCAGATTCTGCAACATGGCTCGATGTTGGTACTTATGTTGGTATCCCAGTATCAACATGGTTATCAACATCACTCAAATTTCTAGGTTCAGCACCTGCATCTTTGTTCTCTGTTCCTGCACTATCAACTGAAGTAGGAGTGACACTACCTTGAGGGTTTTGATCATAAACCAGATCATTATCCTCGGCAGGCTTGACTCCACTCGTTAGATCATCAAACTTGACATTTACTGACTCAAACATGCTTCGAGTTCGAAGGTTAAACAACCTATATGCATGAATATTTTGGGAATTACCCATGAAAATTACTTTATCACTTTTTGAGTCAAGTTTAGCTAGATAATTTCTATCGTTAAGCACATAGTAAATACATCCAAGAACATGAAAATAACTCAAATTCGATTTCTTCCCAATCAATAATTCGTAGGGAGTTGCACATGAACCTGGTCTAAAATAAGCCCTATTTGTGATATGACATGCAGTGTTCATTGCTTCATCCCAAAAACGTTTAGCTATCCCATTAGAAATGAGCATAGTTCTGGTCATCTCCGCTAGAGTTCTATTCTTACGTTCAGCAATGCCATTTTGTTGAGGGGTAATTGGAGAAGAAAATTCATGACTAATACCCTCAGAAGTGCAGTCCTTTAAAAAAGATGCGTTTTCAAATTCCTTTCCGTGATCAGTTCTAATCCTACCAATTTTCACATTAAATCTTACACATAGCTTCTTTGCAAGTTTTTTGAAAGCCTCAAACGTTTCAGATTTTTCTTTTACAAATTCTACCCAAGTAAACCTAGAAAAATCATCAACAATAACGAAAACATACCTCTTACCACCAAGGCTCTCAACCTCAAGTGGTCCCATGAGATCCATGTGAAGCAATTCAAAGCAAGATGATGTAGTGAGACTTTGTTGGACTGGATGTGGCACCCTGACCTGTTTCCCTTTCTGGCATGCCTCGCACACCGGAATGATGTTGGTGTTGAGCTTAGGCAGTCCACTCACAGCTTCTTCCTTGACCAACCTGTCAATCATCTTGTAGTTGACATGTCCAAGCTTTTGATGCCACAGCTCCGCATCACTCAATTGAGATAGTCTGCAAAAAGCATCACTTTGAATTTGGTAGCAATTATCTGAGGTTCTTTTGCCCTTGAGAATGCATTGTCMATTYTCCTCRTAGACTTCACATTCTTCACGGTTGAATTTGACGCTAAAACCTCTGTCGCACAATTGACTTATGCTGATCAAATTTGCAGTAAGTCCTTCTACCAGCAGCACATTTTCCAGTGTTACAACTCCAGGAACATGGAGAGTCCCTTGGCCAATGATTTGGCCGTTTGTGCCTCCTCCATACTTCACTTTCCCACCTTTAAATCTGACAATGTTAGAAAGAAATTCTTCTGAGCCTGTCATATGCTTCGAACATCCACTATCAAAGTACCAGGCTCCAAGGACATGAGACTTCAGGGAGGTATAGATCATATTACACTTGATGCTGTTTCTCTTGACCCACACTTGTTTGAACCTGATGTTGGTATTGATGTTGGTAGGGCGGTTACCAACATGGGATTTATCAGCCACACTGGTTCTCTTAAAGTGTCTTTTCTATCCAATGATCTTCCATCAAAAGGGCCTGATGTGCCCTGGTTCTCCACAATAATGGCACCCGTACTGTCTTCTTCTCCTTTTGTGATGTTTGGAAGATTTCTGTTCTTGACTTGGAACATTCATTGGTTGACTCGGCTTGAAACCTATTCCATGCTTTGAGGACTCTGGGAAGCTAATCTCCAAGATTTCATCCAGCTTTGCCTTACCTTTATTCAGATTTGAAATGGTTCCTCGAACAGTGGTCAGTTCATTCTTTATCTTTTCCAGCTCAGCGTCCTTCTTGGTGAGAGATGCTTCCAATCAGACAATAATGTCAAGATGATCTTCCTTTTCTTTGGTTAGCTTTTATACTTCTTTTTTGAGCTCTTTAGCCTTGAGTACCTGTTTATTCCAACTGACAAACAATTTCTGGTGATCAACACTCAGCTGCTCGTATTCCTCATAATAATCAGTGGTCTCGGCATTCAGGCACACGATGTTGTCTGCAAGAAAACCAATATGAACATCGTCGTCCCACACAACATGGGAAAATAAAGCTGGAACAGGATCAGTTGACTCAGAATCATTAACATCTTCGGTAAAATCAGCGACCATGCTTTTCTTTCTAAGAGTGTTGGGACACTCGTTCTTGTAATGTCCCCAACCTTTGCATTCGTGGCATTGAATCTCGTTGAGCGGTTTTGTTGAACTGGACACATTGGAAATTGAATTTGTGGACTGAGATCGTGGAAGAGTACGTCCATTAAACTTTGGAGTAGATGTCTGTGTCCTGTTTCTTGGATTTGAGCTTCCAAAATTGTTCTTTTTCTTCAAGAAATTGTTGAAGCGTTGAGTCACAAATGCCAGATCATCTTCTCCGAGAGTAGTTGACTCCATCTTTTTAATAATTCCATTAAAATCAAACTCTTCGTCATCTTCATCATCGACTCCAATTGAATCGGAAGAAAAATCAACATTCTTCTCTTTCGAGTTAGAGCTAACGTGTTCCATCTCATATTGCTTGAGATTTCTAACTAAGGTGTTGAAATCGATGTTATCAACATCTTTGGATTCTTCTATGGCCACCACCTTCATGCTATATTTCTTCGTAATGGATCTCAGCAATTTTCCTACAAGACGGGAATTAGTTATGGGCTCACCAAGCTCTCTGCACTCTTCTATTATTTCTGCCAATCTTACAGAGTAGTCCATGATTGACTCTTTCTCATCCATTCTCATAGCCTCGAAGGTGGATATGAGCATTCTTAATCTTGATTTCCTCACGCTTGCAGTTCCTTCACACGCCCTTTGGAGTGCGTCTCATGCATCCTTTGCTGACTCGCAATTTTTGATGATGCGGAAGTAGCTTGCATATACATAGTCACACAAGGTGTTGATGCATTTGGAGTTCCAATTTACAGCAGTTGCTTCATCAGCAGTCCAGTCTTCCTCTTTTTTGGGGATGGCATTGCCCTCGCCATCTGTGACACGTGGTTTTTCCCATCCAATGAGGACAGTTTTCCAAACACGCTCGTCGATGCTTTTCAAATGCCATCTCATTCTCTGTTTCTAGAGAGAATAATTCTCACCATTAAGGATTGGAGGCCTCGGGTTTCCTTGAGTATCCATAGCACCTAAAAAATAAGGATCAATACTTAAGAGGTTAAGTAATCCGCTCTAGATGCCAATTGTAAAATTAGAAGGTCTATGGATTTAAGAAAAATAAGTCTCAGATTTATGATGTTGTTAATCAATGTTACCAACATCAGTTAAAAAAATCAACCAGAGTAAATTAAATTTATGCAGCAGAAATAAAATACGAGAATACGATTAAACAAATTCAGTTCACAAGTAAAAGTACTTGTGAACTTGGGTGTACAAACCCGAAAACTATATTACTTGCCTTTTAAGTTCAATACAAAATATAAAGTAATATATGAAAACTAAATATCAATAAACTTGATACTAAATACTTGTTGTCGGAATGGCAAGATCTTCTTCGTCGGTCACGCAACTTCAAAGATCTTGTTTATCACGAATGTTGGCTCCAAGTAGATATCACTTCTTCGTGTTCTTCTTCTTTGCGTCTTACGTCGTCTTGCGTTGTGCGTCCTTCTCACAAGAAATCCGTGCGTCTTGATCTCTCAAAAAATCCGTCCAAGTATTAGGATTTCTTGTGTCTTAAATAGACAACCTAGAATCCTAAACTTGGTAAAATCCTAAAAACAAATCCTAAACACAATCTAGGAATAATTAAAGTCTTGTGCATAAACTAGGAAACATAACATTGTCCTAAATCTAGTTTCCTAACTTGTTTTGTGCCCAAGAAAGGCAAATAACAAAATAGGAATTATTGCCAAGAATAAATTCCTCAACAGGTTATAAGTTGAGTGGGAATGAGAGTCCCCACATGCGTGCCACCACCCGGCCGACCGGCTCGCTCGGCATGGGCTCGCGGCTTTTGCGCCATGTGTGGTTCGTGGTCTATCCTTGCTGGGCTTGGGCTTTATGTTTTGAACCTTCTAGTCTTTATTATGGAGTAAGACTAGGAGTGTGACTTCTATCATGAATCATAATTCCTACGATTTAATTCCTTATTTAAGGAATATCTCTCAGTTATAAATACTACCCCCTATGCAGTGTAAATATATAAATACAAAAATCATCAGCATTCAAGTATCTCATATTTTCCCTGCCTGCCTCACGCATCATATAGTTTGCAGTTAGGTTCCCCTGACCCCATTACTAAGTTACTCGGTTGTCTGCTCGGTTTTCGTTCGCCATAGTGACTAGATTGTCTGCTCCTTCACGCTCCATTGTCATTATATATTGGGATATTCATTTCCATAGATCTATGAGCACTGAGTACGGGGTAACAAAAACCTTAAGGAAAGAGTTCGCTCGCCTCAATATTTTTTCTCTTTTCTGTTTTATTCATTGTTGTTTATTATTGATCTCTGTTAGTTTAAAATTTTCCCTTGTTGTTATCCTAGTTTTATTATTGTATCCCGAATAAGCTTAATATTCTTCTTTGTAACTTGAACTAATGGATAGCACCTCTACTCTGAATAACTCAACGCTGCCTACTTCGACCAAACCGAAATTTTTTTTTCTTGAGGGGGGCACTGCAATTCCTCTGATAAATTCAACGATGATCGCCTCCTATGCCATCAACTGGAACAGGTTCAGTCTTTTTTGGACCTTTCGCTGGTGTACCTAATACCTCTACACCTTATACTTTCTCGTCTGGATTAGGATCTATTTCCTTTGATTCTGCGATACTTCTTCTGTTGTTGCCCATGCTGAGCATCCAGAAAAAGTTAATGGTAGTAGTTTTAAAACTTGGAAGCAAAAGTTGGCCTTTTATTTAACCACTTTAAACTTGTCTTGGTACTTGACCGCGGTTGCACCTGTTGTGGCTCAAAATGAACGAGCTTCAATCGTAGAGTAGTCGTTGATGCATGACACAAGGGGACTTTCTCTGCAGGCGTTATATTCTGAACATATTAGACAATGTGATGTATGGGGTGTACAGTTCGACCAAAAGTACTGCTAAGGAACTCTGGGATTCCTTGTAAAATAAGTACAAGATCGATGACGTCTACTGAAAAGTTTTTTTCGGGTGGGTTTTGGAGTTTGTCATGGTAGATTCTAAGACTGTGATTAGTCTACTCCAAGAGTTGCAAATGATTCTGCAAATCATACAATTTGAAGGTATGCATATCTATGAAAACTTCTGAGTGGCTGCTATCGTCAAAAAGTTACCACCGAGTTAGATATATTTCAAGAACTATCTGAAACAAAAGCGAAAGCAAATAACTTTGGAGAATTTGTTTGTCAAATTACCCATCGAGGAAGGAAATCGACAGTCTACTACAAAGTATTGAAAGACCTCAATGATGAAGGTAAAGGTTGAGGCTAATCCTGGAAAGAAATAAAAGAACCAAGGCCATAGAAAATGAAAGACAATTTATAAGAAGGCCAAGAAGTTTGAAGGCAACTGTCACAACTGTGTATGAAAAGAGATTATAAAAAAACACTGAAAGAAAGTCGGAATGCTGCTAACATGGTTACTGAAGGTATTTATGGGCTGGATCTTTGTGCTAGGGTGATGGAAACTAATTCTGAAGATAATCTAAGAGAGTGGTTCATCAATACTGGAGCTACTTGTCATGTGTGTTCTGATCGGGATGTGTTTTTCAATTATACTTCAATTACTAGAAGGAATCTTCATATGGGAAACTCCTCTACTACTGAAGTTGTTGGAATTTCGAAGGTGCTCTCCGTGGAGCTCATTGGGCTTAAGAATGATGATAATAGAGATTTGGGCCAGGAATAAAGAAAAAAAGAATCCACTAGGACACAGTCAGGGGTAGCCCACACAACCCACAAGTCAAAAGGGTCCGGAGACTCACTATCGACCCCGTTAGTGGTTGTAACTAGGGTCGTTAATGTTTATAAGTTTCATGGAGATGATTAACGACTTGATTAGCAGTCGATACTTATACAGCTAATGTTTCATATTCTCACAACACCCGTTATTGACCCCGTAACAGTCGATAGTAGGGTCGTTGATGGGACAAAGGTGTTAAATGGCCCAGAATTCAGAGTTTATACCCAAGATTTGATTTTATACTATAAAAAGCGCTTTGGTTGCTGTCTAGAAAAAGGAACTTCACAACTCTTCACCACTTATCATCATCCACCTTAGTTTTGTTTAGAAATAAAATTTCGAGTGAAATAGAGAGTGAAATTGTAGGAGACACATGGACCACGGGATTGAAAAATTCACATGCTTCAAGGGTTTAGCTTTATTTTTACTTTTCTTTATGAATGCTAGCTATTCGATGAATTGTCTATATGAAATTATGAACATGTCTAGCTAATTTATCGTTATTCAAGGGTTTCATATGAATAATGATTGAATAATGTTTTGATAATTCATTCAATTCAAGTATGATCCCTTTGTTTGTTTTTGTGTTTTTTTTTTATTGGTTCATAAGTTCTTGGCAACATTCGTGTTTCTTAAAGTTTCAATTGATTGACAACCTTTCAAAACTAATAGTTTGATAAGTCATAATTCAAGAGATGAGATTTATCAATAGACTTTAGAACACGAAACACTCTAATCAACAAGATCGGGAGGTTTGCGATAAATAGTGAAGTTGTAAAGATGTTTAAAACCTTTTAGAGTTCTAAGTATGATTTCAAATGGACAAGTTGTTTCATACTTAGTATCAACGGTTTAATAACTTCGAGAAAAGAATTGAACTATAATTGTGATTGGTTTATAAGTGAACTGAATTACATTATACTTGATAGATTGAAACTGATGAATATTATGAATCCATTATGATTCCAAACCTCGAAATATACTTTAATACATGAACTTCTTAACCTTTAGTGGATGATTTTTATTAATGTTCATCGTTTCTTAGTACAAAACCCAAATCATTTCTTTTTAGATAAAACTACGTTACTCATATTATATTACTTATCAATATTGAACTATTACATGGTCTTTGTGGGATCCAACCTCACTCCTTTCGTACTACATCTACACAATATAATTGTGGTTAGGTAGAGTATATAAACGAACAAGTTTTAATTACTTAAACTGGTCTATAGTTAAAATGAGGAGTGGTCAACATGAATATAAAAGAGAATACAAAATTCAAATTCATTATTAAAGGGACTAAACCTCCCGACCATTGATGTACACCACATCATTAACCCTGATGTCACCATATACAACACCAGCAACCAATCATCATATTTGAAAACCAAAAGTTCTTAAAAATTTAAAATCTATTCCGGCCGGCTCCGTACACCACGTCATCAACCCCCGACGTCACTATATACCACAACATCCAATCAACACATTTGGGAACCACAAGTTTTAAAAAAATTTAAACTCCATTAATGGATAAAGCCTCTTAGCTGGCACCGTTAATTACGCCATCAGCCCCCCAACATCAAATATACCACACTAACAACCAATCAATATATTTAAAAACCACAATTTTTAAAAATTTAAAATCCATTATTGGAGGGACAAAACCTGTCGGCCGATGTCGTACACTAGACGTCACCATATACCACACCAAAAAATCACAATACAAACAACAACCAATTACGGTACCAACAACCAATAATACAATAATATATCCAAAATAATACATAAACAAAGAATAATTCAACAATCTTTGAATAAGATGAGTCTTAATAGAACCCTAATTGACCCCTAAGGCCTAACTAAACCCTAAATTAGAACTTAAACCCTAAACTAAACCCTCACTATATAATAAATCCCTAACTGAACACTAATTTAATTCAGTTGTACATAATTGAACCCTAATTGGAACCTAAACCCTAACTAAAACCTAAATTCAAAAATAAACCCTAAGTTAAACTTCAATTATATAATTAACCCTAATTAAATATTGATTACATAACTGAACATTAATTTGATTCAATTATAACTAATCAAACCATAATTGACCCCTAATTAAACCATAAACCCTAATTGACCTCTAAATCCTAAATAAACTCTAATTATACAATAAGTATATTATAATCCAAACACAAACACACAAAGTTTCTTTATCGAAAATAATAAAAAGAACTGACCGAACGTACATCAGTGGCAGGCGTTAAAAACTGGATCAAGTAGACGTGCCCGGTGGAAGGCAGAGGTGGCACGATGGCAGTGGCTTGATGGGAGGCTAGAGCTAGTGGTGGGGTGGGCGACATTCGATGGTGGTGGTGGAGATTGGGCAGATAGATCTGGTGGTGGGGCGAGTGACAGTTGATGGTGGTGGTGGCAATTAGGCATCTGGAGGTGGAGGTGGGGCGGGTTACGATCGACAATTAGTAGTATTAGAGATGGGAGAGGGCGATGGGGAGTCATGGTGGTGGTGGGTGGTGTCGGTGGAAGGTGGTATGTGGTGTCCATGGTGGTTTGGTGTCGGTGGTGGTGGCGGCAAACGTCGGTCAAAGTGTGGGGGCAAGTAGCCACGACGGAAGATTCAGCGAAGAAGAAGAAATGAGGCTCCCCTCAGTGTCTGATTTGATATAAGCTCATTACAGAGGGACGGTCAATTCCCTCAATTTTTTATTCTTTTTAAAAAAATAATTCCAAAATAACGAGGGCATCAAAATTCCCTCAGTACTACCAGGGAGAGCTTGATTGCCCTCGGTATTATTGAGTGGATTTTGATTTCCCTCGGTACTTTACCGAGGGGATTTTGATTGCACTTTGTACTTTACTAAGGGTAATTGATATCCCTTGATTATTTATTTAAGAAAATTAAAAGAAAATAAAAAAAATATAATTACCAATCAATTATTATTTTTTGTGATTCTAAAATAAAGGAAAGCAACCATGTGATATATTTAAAAAGAGAGTAATAAAATTGCATTAATTACATATGCAATTAACTAATTCGGTCGATCTATATAGTATAACATAAAATTGACATGTCATACATACTATTAATATTACACGATATAAATCATAAAAGTATATTCGATGGTAGCTTTATATTAAAATCATGTTAATTACATTTTAAGTGTGTAAAATGATATTATATGGTTTATTTTAATGTTATTATATCTTTTTTTGTATTTTTTCTATTTTGTTAAATAATTTTAAAATACCGAGGGCAATCAAACTCTCCTCAGTAAATCAACCATGTGATATATTTTTTAAAATAAAGTATTAAAATTGCATTAATTACATATGCAATTAACTAATTCGTTCGATCTATATAGTATAACATAAGATCAACCATATCATACAGACTATTAATATTACACGATATAAGTCATAAAATATATTCGATGATAGCTTTATATTAAAATCATGTTAATTACATTTTATGTGTGTAAAATGATATTATATGATTTATTTTAATGTTATTATATTATTTTTTTCTATTTTGTTAAATAGTTTTAAATACCGAGGCCATCAAAATTCCCTCAATATTACTAAGGAGAGTTTGATTGTCCTCGATATTACTGAGAGGAATTTGATTGCCCTCGGTATTTTTCCAAGGGTAATTTATATCCCTCGATCTTTTATTTCTTAGAAAAATGTAATTACCAATAAATTAGTATTTTTTGTGATTCTAAAACAAGGAAAGCAAACATGTGATATATTTAGAAGAAAAAAATATTGCGTTAATTACATATGTTATTGAATAATTCGATCAATCAATATAATTTAACATAAGATCGATCGTATCATACACACTATTAATATTACACGACATAAGTCAATAAAACTATCACTACAAAAAAAATCAAAAAAGCCGACGGATATTACCGATGGGCAGCAACCCATCAGTAAAAGTCCGTCATTTCCGACAGCACTAATTGTCAATGGACGTAGTCCCTCGGTATATTTGTCCGTCAGCAAGTTCGCGGGAAGTTGGCGGCAATAAAGCCCGCCCAATATGCCGACGGACTATGTTCGTCGACAGGTTTTTAAAAAATAAAAAATAAATCTGATTTTATTTACTGACAGAGTATAGGCCGTCGGCAACCCCAGTTTTTATTTATCGACGGATTCTTTCTGTCGTCAAAGCCGAACTTTTCTACCAACGGAAACCTATCAGTCGGTAAACTTAATAAAAATAGAGCTCTGCCTGCGGACAGGTTCATTCAGCAACAACCAACAAAAAAAAAAAGAAAATGCGAGAAGGAAGCTGAGAAGGAAGAAGGGATCACCGTCACCGTCACATATTAAGGTATGTCAGTCTTTAATTCAAATTTATTATTTTTTTAATTTAGGGTTTTAATTTAATTTGATTTGAATTTAGAAATTAGGTTTTGAGAAATTTAATTGGGGGTTCAATTTAGGAATTTAGGGTTGATTTATGCAATTGTGAATGATTATAAGTTTAGGGTCCATTTATGAAATTAAGTTTATTTTAGGGTTTAATTTATAATTATTTATAAATTGGATTCGATTATAATTATTTGTATAAAATTAGGGCTAATTAATTCGTTAGTATTCATTTAGGGTTGATTTATGCATTTAGGGTTTATTTAGGTTTTAATTTATAATTATTTATAAATTGAATTCAATTATAAACATTTGTATAGTATTAGGGCTAATTAGGTCGTCAGTATTGATTTACGATTCACTTATGCATTTAGAGTTTATTTTAAGGTTTAATTTATAATTATTTATAAATTAAGTTCAATTGTAATTAGGAATCAATTGTGCGATTATGCAATTATCTTTTAAAGTGTATGTGATGGTGGTTTTTAAATGACGTGATGATCGGTTGTGTTTAATGTATGTTATTATTTTTTGTTATATACATTATGATTGATTGATGTTGTGATTGATTGGGTAGTGATTAGCACATATATGTCCTTATTTTTATTAGCATTTTAGTTCGTTTTTCTATTATTTTTGGTATAAGTTGGATAGTTTAAGCTTAATTCTGTATTTTTATACTTCTGGCTTATTTTATCGTATTTTGATCGTAATTAATGCAATAAGTGATTATTTGTGGTTTTTCACTTTATAACTAAGTAACCGGAAGAGTTCAGCACGTAAAGATGAAGTATGCTAATCGAGAGGCAAAGATCGAGCTTTCCGGTGAAAGAGTAGCAGAAAGATCGAGAGAATGAGATGTGCAGCGAAGTTGCGTCGGTCAACGCAGGCGTCGACGCAATCCATGCCCGCGTCGGTCGACACTATGTCGACGCCAAGCCAACGTAACTCTCTGAAGCGTCGACCCAAGGTCGTCTATCGACGCACAAGTCGATGTAACTCTCTGCAGTGTCGATTCATGACCGCGTCGGTCGATGCATCTGCCCAGTCAACACAAGCACACCAGACGCATCGACGACGAGCTCCTGTTCGCGTCGATCAACGCACTGTCGACGCGATGGCCCAGAAACGGATTTTAGGGTTTCTTATGATCCAAGCCAAGGAATAACTATAAAAACCTTCTCCAAGTCTGTCCCAAATACACACGATACACCACTACGACCCTACTTATGCTCTTTCAGCTCTTAAACAACGCACCTTACATTCCATAACAACGTCGAGGATCAAGATCGACTAATCAAGAGTCACGAATTCTGAGTACAACCCGTTAGTTCGTGATTCGATTCTCGGCCAAGATTCGCGCAACCTCTCCGGATTAGCTGGAGATTTTACTGCAATTCCTAGTTTAAATAAGTATTCTAAACTCTTTAATTGCTTTCTTAGTTTAATTTATGCAACTAAGTAGACGTTTTTCGATTATTGTTCTTGAATCATTTTATGCTTCAAACCCTAGAAACTATTGTTCTTCTGATTTGTAATCTTAGTTTAATTGATGTTTGGTTATTGTTCACGCTTAGATAATTCATCTCGTTTATTCTACGCTTTGGATAATTGCTCTTTCTTTTTTGCCTAGTTAATCTTATTTGAGTTCTTAGTTTTATCTCTCGGAATTACATGTTCTAGATGCTAAATTAGGTTACATAGTTTTAATAAATGCTCATGAGTTTCAATTCCTTAGATAATCAAAACAATCAAACACCCCATCATTTGTATACGTTACTTTGATTGAACGAACTATTTGAGATTCCGGTTGTATGTTCCTCGAGAGACGACTCGAGTTAACTTTGTCGACCTACGCGCGACCCCGTTCTCTTGCGGGCAAGCTATTGAATTTCTGACAAATATTTATAAGTAGGCATACACAAAAAGCTTGAATCAAAAAATTGGCGCCGTTGCCGGGGAACATAGCAAAGGTTTCAGTAATATGTTTGTTCGTTTTATTTTTAACCGTTTATTTATATAATTATTTTATCTAGTCGATGCGTTTAATTTTATCTTGAGTGTTTGCAAGGTCGAAGATCACTTAGACCCGAACTTGCACCATTCTTCAACAATATTCATCGTTCCAATCAAGCGAGACCTTCTCACATATCCGAATGCGAATCATCTGCCACCATTGATTTTGTTTGTGATCCGGTTCCTGAGACAATGTTGAGGCTAGACAATCCTATCCACAACAACAAAAATGATCAACCACCAAGGAACCCTCCTATATGACAAAGAAACGAGTACGAAAGTGAACCAATTCACCCCGACAGACCAGCACAACCTCGAGAGTATTGGGAAAATATTCGACGGAATATGATGGACCAGAATGAAGAGCGAGGAGGAGGAAATAGAAATCGCCACCACCACGACCAAGATAAATATTCTGAGAGATCTTACCATGGAGACGAGCAGGTTGACGACTGGCTCTCCAACCACTAGAATGAGAGGAACGAGTACGATAGAAACTACGCGAGGCCTAATAATCAAGAGAGACACCAGCGGGGGGCACACGAGCCAAGACAAAAAGAGTTCACGACTCCTCAAGTGGGTCCCTATAGTTCTGTTATTGTGTTGGGTATAACCGCAAGAGACTTCGAGCTGAACAACCTCCCGACATTTCATGGCCTCGCCAACGAAGACCCGTTGACTTTCCTCAATGAATTTTATGCTGAAGTTAGTAGGATCCCATCTCTGAGACTTCATCACGAAGACCTTCAAATGGTATGCTTTCCTAGCTACATGAAAGATAAAGCCAAATCTTGGCTACTTTCACTAGAGCGGAGATCTCTGATTGACTGGCCCATGGTTAGCGAAAAATTCATAAATCAGTATTACTCAACTCAGACGACGGGCCACATTAGGAGACAAATGGCCAACTTTATCCAGGAAGACGGGGAGTTGCTTCACGAAGCGTGGGAACGTTTTCAATCCCTACTGCAAGCTTGCCCACATCATCATAACTCTCCAGGAATGGTAAATCAACTTTTATACGAAGAGATTTTGGACTCCTACAAAAATAACGTAGAAGTAGTTGTTGGGGAAGATTTTGGGTACTTGACTGCAACAGAGGCCAAGCAACTGTTTGAGAAGTTGAGCGATAAATCAAGACAAACTAATTCTTGACCACGAACGATTATGGCCAAAGAAGTCTCCGAGATGCCAAACGAGATAGACATAAAGTTCGAAGAGATGGCCAAAGGAGTTGGCCGCCCTAAAAGAAAAGATGGCGAATATGAAATTATCAAAGAAGACTGTTGAGTTATGTGCACGATGTGGATTGCAAGGACATGTAGCGAGCGTGTGTAAAACTGTGTTTGAAGAAACAAAGGTCAAAGCTATTCAAAATCTCAAGCCTCAACCTCCAGCGGGAAATACGTATCATCCAGGACTTCCCAATCATCCAAACTCTTAATATGGCCCCGGAAAAGCGCCTGCACCTGTGCAAACAAATGATCAACTTTTAGTATGGCAACAAAATCAAGTAGTGGAGACTGTACGAAATCAAGAAGGACTCACGCAATTAACTGCACAAGTGGATAAGCAAATAACGGATCTCAATGCAAAATTCGAGTCAAGGTTTGATGAACTAGTCAAAGCTGTACAGCAAGGTCATGAGCTTGTTAAAGCTGTGCAGCAAGGGCAGCAGAATTTAGATATAATTATAGGGCAATTGTCCGCAACTTTTGAAATATTGTTGAAGAAGAAAAAATAAGTTTCCGAGCCAAACGGAACACGCCTCGGCTATTCATGTGCTGAGAAGTGGAAAAGAGGTAAATAATAGCATAGAGCTAGAAAAGGAAGAAGGCACTATATCAAAATATTCCATACCTTACCAGAGAGCCAACATTACAACCCATAATAAAGACCTCTTTCGATTCTTATTTGGTCATGTACTATGAGCAATTCTGAGCGTCCGATTTGTGAAATCTTGACAAGGTGCATGTATTGTCCGATTCGAGCGTATACACGTCCCATATCAAACACTTGAGCGAATTGAGTGAACACCCTCAAAATTTCCATTTGAGAACGAGTAATACGAGCAATGCTTAACGATAGTGAGTTTATGTTGATAATTCCATCATATTTAATAAGGATAAGCACAAGAATTTTTCTTTTCGCATAATGTTTACTGCATGTACATTCTCGATTATTTTCGTTGTTCGAGGACGAACAAACCGATGAGTGTGGGATAGTTGTTTTGCATGTAATTGTTGTGTTTTTCTCGTATTTTTAATTAGGGTTTTATATTATTTTTAGTGGTTCTTGAGTCGTTTAGCTTTGTTTTCTAGGTTATTTTTCTTATTTTAAGGTTTTTGTGTTCTTCTTTTTATTTTATGTTTAATTGGGTCGAATGGTTTTAATTGATTTAAGGTTGGTGAAATTATTGGTTTTTTATGTTAAAAATTCTCATTTAATAGGTGGTTTAATGATTTGAAATCAATGTGTGGTATGGAGGCCAAAAATCAAGCCATCTCCTTGCCAAGGGCTTGCCAAAGTTGTGCCAAGAAGGAGCTCAAAAGGGGAAAGCATTCTGGAATGATGGCCATCTCCTGGCCATCTCCCAGCCATTCCACCGCCACCCAGCGCCCAGCAGCCATCTCCTGGCCATCTCCCATCCATCCCAGCGCCCAGCAGCCATCTCCTGGCCATCTCCCATCCATTCCAGCGCCCAGCAGCCATCTCTTGGCCGTCCCAGCGCCGTCCGCGCNTGTGGTATGGAGGCCAAAAATCAAGCCATCTCCTTGCCAAGGGCTTGCCAAAGTTGTGCCAAGAAGGAGCTCAAAAGGGGAAAGCATTCTGGAATGATGGCCATCTCCTGGCCATCTCCCAGCCATTCCAGCGCCACCCAGCGCCCAGCAGCCATCTCCTGGCCATCTCCTGGCCATCCCAGCGCCCAGCAGCCATCTCCCATCCATCTGAACGCCCAGCAGCCATCTCCTGGCCATCTCCCATCCATCCCAGCGCCCAGCAGCCATCTCTTGGCCGTCCCAGCGCCGTCCGCACGCCATCTCCAGCCAGCACCCCCCCACCTAGGCCAAAAACGCCCAGGACCCACCAAGGACACCCAGGACCCGTCATCCACACCCAGGCTCACCCAGAACGAGCCACCTTGAGCCAAATCAAGCCAAGATGTCCAAAAAGCCAAATTTGGCTCATTTTAACTCCAATTAAACCCAATTAAATGTAATATAAATAGTAGACTTCTTTCATTTTGGAAAACACCTCTCATATTCTCCCAACCCAAGCTTGGGTTTGGGATTAAAAATCCTTTCTCTAGTTTGTGAGATCTAAATTCTCTCTCTTATGTTTTAGAGATTCAATTTCAAGGTTTCATGTAATTTCCTTTTCTAGATTAGATTCAAGTTTAAAGCACCTCCTTGGGTTTGTAAGCCTAAGAAGAATCCAAATACTCCTTTGGATTGTTACTTTTGATGCAATTTAATTCAAGCTTGCTACTCTTTCCTTTAATTCAGGTAAGTTTCCTTTCAATTTCATGTTTTGTGCTTTAATTCCATGCTTGTTCTTCATTTCCATGTTTGTTCTTCATTTTATGCTTTTTCTCTTTACTACTTCATTTCGTGATGAAACATGTGAATTGACTGTGGATTCCATTTAAGTGACACACCTATGCTATAGATCGGGTCCTTGATCGTCATGATTTTGAGCTTTTCCTATTCTTTATTTTGGTTTTTATTTTTATGCTTTGTTTCATGCTTAAATCCTAGATCTAGGCTTTGTTTCTTGTTATTTTTCTTAAAGTTTTGAACTTTCTAGTCAACTTTCCTTTCTCTTTACATCCATGCTTTCAATTTTTGTTAACTTGATTTATTTAGGATTTTATGCATAGTTGTACCTCTTGCATGCTTGTACTTTCTGAAACATTGAGTTTTCTTGCTTATTTTCATTATTGCTTTGTATTTTCTATTTGAGGCACACGACGAGGCATCCGACCAACTTGCACATTCAATTTCTAGTATAGTTAGTTATTTTAATTATTTTATTTTCAATTTCTTTTATTTTTCAAAGCTTGAAACACATAGATTCCTCAATTGAATTGAAATCCGATAAAACTGAGCCATGAACCCGATGATATATTCATCACCACTAAAACTCTTCTAACAAAATGGCGCCGTTGCGACTCGGCTTGGTTAAGGCTTTCGATTTAATTGTCGTTTCATTGTGTTTTTAGCTTTCTTTGGTATTTGACGCTTTTTCTTTAAGTATGCAAGGTACTTATAACTATGGTGGATATATTCCCAATATGGGAGGGCATGGTGCAAACCATGTTGGGAATGAGATGTTGTATAATGGGTATGGAAACGTGGGAGGGCATGGTGCAAACCACGTTGCCAATGGTGGTTATGGTTATGGGCAACCCAACATGGGAGGGCATGGTGCAAACCATGTTGGGTTTGGTGGCGTCGTGGGTATGAATGGTTCTTCCGGAGGGTATGGTGCTTCAAATCCTTACTATGTGGATTATGAGTCATTTGGCTTTACGAGCTCCTATGAGATGAGTCCCCTCATCCGTACTATGAGGGATCTTAACCAACCTTTTTTGGGATGTGGATGGTGTGGAACGAGTGCTCATATTCATGAATATTGCCCTTTCATGTCCTCGTTTGATTCTGTTGATATGTATGAAGGTCGTGGACACCAAGCAGGACTCGCTTGTGCTACGCCTTCTTTCACTCCACCGCCGACTCCCGATCCTTATGAGTTATTTAGAGGTGGGAGCTACATTGTCCCAAGTGGCCCTCCCGAGCGAAAAACTCCTCCTTCGACGTATTCTCATGATTATGACGTGAACATGGCTTTATCCTCGAGGGAGCTTGAGTTGAAGATGAAAATAGCAACATTAAAGGCTCAAATCGCTCAAATGTCTAGCCCAAGCCCAATTCCTCCTGTGTGGGACCCGTTTGTACTACTCCATCTTTTGCCCCACCACCGACTCACGATCCTCTTGTTACTCCTCACGTCGGCCCACTTGTCTCGGTGAATGATCCTACCCCACTCTCCAATCCGAACCTCTTGCAATCTTTCCCTATAGTGTCGGACTCGCCTGATACTATCTTCGATAAGTGTGGGGTGGTTGCTAATACGGTTGTCTCGCCATCGGAAGAGGACGTGGGTTCATTTTTGGATGTTTTTACCTCGCTTGACCCTCTACACTTCACTTCAAAAGAGTCTTGCGAAGAATGGGTATATATAGATTTCATCAAGGCCACGATCGAACGGGTTTATATGGTGGAGAGGAGCCTTGAGAAGGAGGTTGGCCCGGACGTCGATATTGAGGAATGTTGTGAAGATGAGCCCCTTGTTCTACATGATGAGTCCATTGTGCCTCTATGTGACCCCGATTTGTGTGTCAATGACTCTCTGTGTGTCGTTGAGGGCAACGACGACTTTTTAGAGGGGGAGGTGGGGGTAGTTGATGATAAGATTGGAGGATTTGAAGATTCACTTGGGGTGGAGATTGTTGATAATGGGATTGGAAAGCTTGATGATTATCTTGAGGAGTAAGAGGTGAGCAAGCCAATTTTCATCTTTGAGGATTCAGATCGAGAGAAAGTAGAGAGGTCGGTTGAAGTGCTTGAAATTCTTAAGAGAGAGTTAGCCCTTCGATTTTGATTCTTGATGATATGATGAGAGTCGGGATGTGGAGCTTGTTATTGGAGGGCTTGATGTTCGTAATTTCTAAAAGCGAGTGGGTGAAGCCCATTGACTTGGTGCCCAAGACGGTTAGCTCTTGAGGATGAAGAAGGAGGATTGTTGGCCACGAGGGCTTCAACGGGTTGGAGGATGTCGATCGAGTTTAAGAAGTTTCATGAGGCCACAAAGAAAGATCATTTCCCTCCCCCGTTTATCGACCACATGATGGACAAGCTAGCCGAACAATATTCCTTTTGCTTTATTGTCGAGTCGTCTAGGTATTTCAAAACCACCATCCCACCCGAGGACCTAGTCGAGACGAGTGTCGATTGCCCGCTTGGAACGTTCACTTTTTGGCGGATCTTATATGAAATATGCAATGCGCCAAGGACGTTCCAAAGAGTGGATCCTCCCGATAAGGAGGAGATTGTTTTGGTGGACTCTACCTTGATCTTTCCACCTTGACCAAAAGGGAGTACGTCGAGCTGATGACGTAAAACAAGGGCTTCTTGGGAGGCAACCCAAGTTCTTTCCATTTCCTTCTTTCTTTCTCTCTTTTATTGAAAAATCCAAAAACATTCAAAAATTCAAAAATCCAAAAATATTTGAAAAATTGAAAAATAAAAAAAAATATATTTTGTTGTGATTCATGTACATATTTCCTTGTGTTTCTTATTTCGTGTGATTCTCTTTTCTAGGTTTTGTTTTTCGACTCCAACCTTGGGCGATTTGATAAGTTAGTAGCGTTCATGAAGCCGGGAGATACTAGCCATGCTCGGTTTTTGCTTGGATTGCTTAGATGCTTAGGTGGACCCCGCCGAGCTCGACTCAAACTCGCTCGGTTAAGGAAGATTCTATTCACCCTCCTTTTACTTGGCTTTCATTAAAATGTGGGTAATGTATGGTTTAAGTGTGGGGTGGGTAGGTGGTTAGGATCCGAGTGTCGAAAAGCATGTTTTGTTGTTCTTAACTCGAGCCTTGGCGAAGTGACGCTTTGAGTCGATTTTTGTGCCGTTTGTGTCTTTATTACATTGTTGAACAACTCCACGTACTTGGAAGTTTGAATAGTTTACTTGTCGGGTTTTTGCATGTTTATGGCCTCTTGTGTGAAAGGTTGAATCTTCGTGCTTCTTCCAAAAAACCGCCTATATATATATAATCAACATTTTCTCGTGAAAAGATTGCAAGCTCTAAAAGCTCTTTTGATTTTGCTCCCAAATTCGGTGCAAACTAGTGAGTAACCTTGTGTGATTTATCGGCTTGCTTGTGTTTTTATTGAGGAGGTTTGATTTTGCTCGTACATGATTGAATTCAAAAATGACCTCGAGGCACATATTGTTCCGGCCATATTAATATAAATAAGCTACTTAAAAATCTCAAATGAGCCCCCTTGAGCCTTTATCCCGTTTCTTGTTAGCCAAGCTCGATTTTAGCTCTTGTATCTTCATAATTGTGAGGTGAGAGAGTTTATGGTTTGAGAACGAGAAATGTGTGGGAAATATTTTGTGGGTTTCCGGTTTTAAGTTGCTTATACAAAAGAAAAAAAAAAGAGAATAATACTCCAACACAAATCACGAAAAGTGATAAAACGTGCGTTTAAGTGAAAAGCCTAATTCAAAAAGGGCTGATTTTAGTAAAAGAAGCAAATTCATAGAGCTTCTAAGTGTTGTGAAATAAAAGTCGGGAAAGAGTGTGAAACAAGAAAGGGTTTCGAATGAAAGTTTGGTAAATTGGGAAAGGTGAAGCAATTATAAGCTTCGTGTTTTAGAAATTAAGATTTTGTGTGTTATTGATCACGTTTGATCATGTGTTAGCCACTATATCCAAATATTCCATACCTTACTAGAGAGCCAACATTACAACCCATAATAAAGACCTCTTTCGATTCTTATTTGGTCATGTACTATGAGCAATTTTGAGCGTCCGATTTGTGAAATCTTGACAAGGTGCATGTATTGTCCGATTCGAGCGTATACACGTCCCATATCAAACACTTGATCAAATTGAGTGAACACCCTCAAAATCTCCATTTGTGAGGAAGTCATCGATTTGGCTTGCATTTGAGAACGAGTAATACGAGCAATGCTTGACGATAGTGAGTTTATGTTGATAATTCCATCATATTTAATAAGGATAAGCACAAGTATTTTTCTTTTCGCATAATGTTCATTGCATGTACATTCTCGATTATTTTCGTTGTTCGAGGACGAACAAACCGATAAGTGTGGGGTAGTTGTTTTGCATGTAATTGTTGTGTTTTTCTCGTGTTCTTAATTAGGGTTTTATATTATTTTTAGTGGTTCTTGAGTCGTTTAGCTTTGTTTTCTAGGTTATTTTTCTTCTTTTAGGGTTTTTTTGTTCTTCTTTTGATTTTACTGTTAATTGGGTTGAATGGTTTTAATTGATTTAAGGTTGGTGAAATTATTGGTTTTTTATGTTGAAAATTCTCATTTAATAGGTGGTTTAATGATTTGAAATCAATATGTGGTATGGAGGCCAAAAATCAAGCCATCTCCTTGCCAAGGGCTTGCCAAAGTTGTGCCAAGAAGGAGCTCAAAAGGGGAAAGCATTCTGGAATGATGGCCATCTCCTGGCCATCTCCCAGCCATTCCAGCGCCACCCAGCGCCCAGCAGCCATCTCCTGGCCATCTCCTGGCCATCCCAGCGCCCAGCAGCCATCTCCCATCCATCTGAACGCCCAGCAGCCATCTCCTGGCCATCTCCCATCCATCCCAGCGCCCAGCAGCCATCTCTTGGCCGTCCCAGCGCCGTCCGCACGCCATCTCCAGCCAGCACCCCCCCACCTAGGCCAAAAACGCCCAGGACCCACCAAGGACACCCAGGACCCGTCATCCACACCCAGGCTCACCCAGAACGAGCCACCTTGAGCCAAATCAAGCCAAGATGTCCAAAAAGCCAAATTTGGCTCATTTTAACTCCAATTAAACCCAATTAAATGTAATATAAATAGTAGACTTCTTTCATTTTGGAAAACACCTCTCATATTCTCCCAACCCAAGCTTGGGTTTGGGATTAAAAATCCTTTCTCTAGTTTGTAAGATCTAAATTCTCTCTCTTAGGTTTTAGAGATTCAATTTCAAGGTTTCATGTAATTTCCTTTTCTAGATTAGATTCAAGTTTCAAGCACCTCCTTGGGTTTGTAAGCCTAAGAAGAATCAAAATACTCTTTTGGATTGTTACTTTTGATGCAATTTAATTCAAGCTTGCTACTCTTTCCTTTAATTCAGGTAAATTTCCTTTCAATTTCATGTTTTATGCTTTAATTCCATGCTTGTTCTTCATTTCCATGTTTGTTCTTCATTTTATGCTTTTTCTCTTTGCTACTTGATTTCGTGATGAAACATGTCCAGTTGAGTGACACACCTATGCTATAGATCGGGTCCTTGATCGTCATGATTTTGAGCTTTTCCTATTCTTTATTTTGATTTTTATTTTTATGCTTTGTTTCATGCTTAAATCCTAGATCTAGGCTTTGTTTCTTGTTATTTTTCTTAAAGTTTTGAACTTTCTTGTCAACTTTCCTTTCTCTTTACATCCATGCTTTCAATTTTTGTTAACTTGCTTTATTTAGGATTTTATGCATAGTTGTACCTTGTGCTTGTATGCTTGTACTTGGTGAAACATTGAATATTCTTGCTTATTTTCATTATTGCTTTGCATTTTCTATTTGAGGCACACGACGAGGCATCCGACCAACTTGCACTTTCAATTCCTAGGATAGTTAGTTATTTTAATTGTTTTATTTTCAATTTCTTTTATTTTTCAAAGCTTGAAACACATAGATTCCTCAATTGAATTGAAATCCGATAAAACCGAGCTATGAACCCGATGATATATTCATCACCACTAAAACTCTTCTAACAATGATCAATTCCCTTCCCAATACGACTTCGTCCGACGAAAGAAGATAATATGTTCATGGAGTTATACAATTTATTGAAAAACGTGAACATTAATCTTCCCTTATTAGATGTGATAAAGATGATTCCCGCATACGTTAAATTTTTCAAGGAGTTAGTCGTGAGAGAATGGAGATTGGAGACGACACAACGAGTAGAATTAACCAAGGAGGTAAGCGCCATATGCAAGGGTCCGCTACCTAAAAAGGAGAAGGACCCAGGGAGCTTTTGCATAACTATTTCCCTAGTAAATGGGCAAACGACACGTGGAATGCTCGACCTTGGTGCAGGAATCAATTTGATGACGTACTCACTATATAAAGAATTTAACCTTGGAACAATGACGCCGACTACGATGCGACTACAGATGGCGGATCGATCAATTAGACAACCGCTTGGGATAGTTGAAGATGTATTAGTTCAAGTTGGCGAACTTGTAATTCCAGTTGATTTTGTCATACTTGATATCGGTGAAATTCCAAAAGAAGGCACGGAGCATCTATTTTGCTAGGTCGACCATTTATGTCCACCTCTCACACATTAATTGACGTGTACAAGGGGAAAATGACCTTATCCGTTTTGGGTAAAACAGTCACATTTTCGCTAAACAAAATCAACAACACTCCTACACCGTTTGTGAAAGACAAATGATCTGCTGCGTCGACGCAGTCCATGCCCGCGTCGGTCGACACTATGTCGATGCTAAGCTGACGTAACTCTCTGAAGCGTCAACCCAAGGTGCGTCCGTCGACGCACAAGTCGACGTAACTCTCTTTAGCGTCGAATCAGGACCGCGTCAGTCGACGCATCTGCCTAGTCGACGCAAGAACACCGGACGCATCGACGCCGAGCTCCTGTTTGCGTCGATCGACGCACAGTCAACGCGACGGCCCAGAAACGGATTTTAGGGTTTCTTATGCTCCAAGCCAAGGAAAAACTATAAAAACCCTTCTCTAAGGCCGTTCCAAATACACACGATACACCACTACGACCCTACTTACGCTCTTTTAGCTCTTAAACAACGCACCTTACGTTCCATAACAACGTCGAGGATCAAGATCGAAGAATCAAGAGTCACAAATTCTGAGTACAACCCGTTAGTTCGTGATTCGATTCTCGGCCTAGACTCGCGCAACCTCTCCAGATTAGCTGGAGATTTTACTGCAATTCCTAGTTTAAATAAGTATTCTAAACTTTTTAATTGCTTTCTTAGTTTAATTTATGCAACTAAGTAGACGTTTTCCGATTATTATTCTTGAATCATTTTATGCTTCAAAACCTAAAAACTATTGTTCTTATGATTCGTAATCTTAGTTTAATTGATGTTTGGTTATCGTTCATGCTTAGATAATTCATCTCATTTATTCTACGCTTTGGATAATTGCTCTTTCGTTTTTGCCTAGTTAATCTTATTTGAGTTCTTAGTTTTATCTCTCGGAATTACATGTTCTAGTTGCTAAATTAGGTTACATAGTTTTAATTAATGCTCATGCGTTTCAACCCCTTAGATAATCAAAACAATCAAACCCTCCCCCCCCCCCCCCCCCCCCCCCCCCAATTTGTATAAGTATTTCGTGTTACTTGTGATTGAACAAACTATTTGAGATTCTGACTGTATGTTCCTCGAGAGACGACTCGAGTTAACTTTGCCGACCTACACGCGACCCCGTTCTCTTGCGGGCAAGCTATTGAATTTCTGACAAATATTTATAAGTAGGCATACACAAAAAGCTTGAGTCAGGTAGACGTCGGTGATGATGTGGTGTACGGCGCCGATCGGGAGGTTTCGTCCATCCAATAACAGTTTTCAAAATTGTTTTAAAAATGATGGTGGTTTTAAAAAGTTTTAAATTGTAGGGGATGGTGGTTTTGAAATGACGTGGTGATCGGTATGTGGATGTTATGTTTAAAATGTGTTATGGTTTGTTGATATTGTATACATGTGATTGATTAATTGATATTGTTGTTTTTAAATTTTGTATGATTAATGTAGGAAGAACAATAGGTATTTTTGACTCGTTTAATTCGATTTAGTATCAAACAGGGAGTTTGATACTAAAGTTTGAATTGTTCCCTTTTAGAACACGTACCTTAGACCCGATTTAGTATCAAATAGAGTGTTTGATACTAAATTTCGAATTGTCCCATTTCTCCGTCATCAAGTTCTTGACAAATAATTACCTTGAAAATATATTCCCAATGAAATCCTCAATATACTTTTGAAGGTTTGTGCTCATTTTTAGAAAAATCTCGTTAAAACATATTTTGCATTAAAAATTAAATAGAGATTAAAAAGCAAAAGAGGATAATAAGTTGATTTGTTGAAAAAGAAAAAGGCACAATTGTATTTTATTAGAATTTAGGCATGGTTTAGGTTATCGTGTTATATTATCAAACTAATATATATATATATATATATATATGATTAGGATCATGTGAGAACTAAGTCCCTATGTGGGAACTTTAGGAACCGCTATATTACATTATATGTGATGCTAATTTAAATGATGCAAAATGCTATTTATATTTCCACATTGCTATTTTTATGTTCACTTGATTTTTACTATTATCTTATCAGCATGTACATGATTCATAAATAGCATCACATCCTATGTAATATAGCAGGTTTCTAATTCTCACACAGGGATTGGTTCCCACGTGAACCCACCTCTCTCTCTCTCTCTCTCTCTCTCTCTCTCTCTCTCTCTCTATATATATATATATATATATATATATATATATATATATATTGAATAAATAGTCTTAATTATATAAATGGAAATTCGAATATTTATAAATAAATTCAAATTGGCAGATTTGATACAGGGTAAGGTATGATCATGGTTGCAAAAATATAAAAAATCAAAGTACTTTGGAACTCGCGCATAAACCAATTCAGAAGTAGATTGATTCTGATCACTTATTGATTCGTCTGGTATCTAAATATAGGATTAATTTATAAATTAATTTACTAGACCGAAAACTTATGACGTTCAAAAATGATATATATATATATATATATATATATATATATATATATATATATATATATATATATATATATATATATATATGAAAGCCGACGGACTATTTGCGTTTGGTGGATATTGTTGTGAGCAGTGAGCTTGCCCACGTCGTTTACTAAATTCTCAAACCCGACTTTGTACACTTCAGCTAACTTATCAGACTCCAATTTCTTCAGCCTAAACTCATCGATAATTTATATCAGCCTCAGTCAATTCCTCGATCGTCTTAACAACATCTGATTTCTCATGATTCAAACCATTGGTCTCTAAACTCATTGTTACAATCATCGTACTCTATTTTTGGTGCTTGACCAGTTACCCGAGCATGGAACGGATAGTTAATCTCTGCAGCAGACTTATAGAAAATGACAACATTAAATTCTGATTTTCAAATCTTTACAGCGGTAAATCGAAAAATATTACCGAGTCGAGCCTCATATTTGGAAGGAGTCGGTAATATGTCGACGGGCTGAGAAATCCGTCGACAATTAAAATTACCGACAAAGGATTCGCCGACAGCCTTGATCCGTCGGTAAGTGATTTGTCGACGAATATGGCCATCGATAATTTCGATTTTTTTTGTAGTGTATACTTGATAATAATTATATATTAAAATCATGTTAATTACACTTTAAGTGTGTAAAATGATATTATATGGTTATTTTAATGTTATTATATATTTTTTATTTTTTAAAAATAATTCCAAAATACTGAGGGCATCAAGATTCCCCTGATAATACCGACGTGAATTTGATTACCCTCGATATTTATCGAGGGCAACTGATATCCCCCAGTTTCTTTTTTTTTTTAATATAATTAATATAATTATCGATCAATTAGTATTTTTTATGATTCTAAAACAATTAAAGCAACCATGTGACTTTTTTAAAAAATGAGATCGTATTAATTACATATGCAATTGGAAATTCGATCGATATATATAGTATTACATAAGATCTATCACATCATACATACTATTAATATTACACGATATAAGTCATTAAAAGTATATTCGATAATAATTATAAAATTATGTTAATTACATTTTAAGCATGTAAAATGATACTATATGATTTATTTTAATGTTATTATATTTTTCATTTTTTTCTATTTTTTTAAATAATTCCAAAATACTGAGGGCATCAAATTTCCTTATAACCAATGGGAGTTTGATTGCCTTCGATATTATCGAGGGGATTTTGATTGCCCTCGATGTTTAACTGAAGGTAATTGATATCCTCTTTTTTTTTTTCATTTCTATTTTCCTTTCAAATCATGATTATACTGAGAGAAGTATTTGGTCGATACTATATCTTTCGATATATCCTTTGAGAATAATGGCGGCACACATTGACGCCGATATATTGAGAGATTCATCGAATGAACAATGACCAAGGCATAAATTCCACATTAGTGTAATCCTTTGATATTATCAGCGTATATCCCTCGCTAAAACACTATATTTTCGTAGTGATTCACTCTTAATCCTATTCACTTTCATTTTATTTATAATTGAAAGTTGAAACCAAGAGTTGTAAACAAGAGTATCTTAGTCATTTAAAAGATAATCGAATCAAAAATTTAGCCTGGAAGATTTTAAATGATACAGACTATCAATGTTTGCTCCTTGTAAGTGTAACTCTGGACATGAAGTTTAAACATACCAGATGGACAAGCCTATTGGCTTTATTCGCATAGCTCAAATATTTTAATTTCATGTTTTTAATTAATTGATGTTCGTACAATCTAATTGGACATTTCACCATTATTGCCACTGCTAATACAGTAATACACTCAATGAAGAGGTCACAGATTCTCTATAATCTTGGCTGTGCCTGAAAAATTAAAAACAAGTTAATAATTGCCATCGAAGATTTACCCGTGTTTACAAGAATGCCCATTCAAGGATAGATGCATATTAATTTTAGCAGGGTTAGGATTTGTGCGTGTCCAAGTTCTCGTGACATGTGATGTATTATGTTAGATTTAAAGGGAAAAAAATATCACACGTTATTTGGGTTACGACCTGAGTCGATTTTCTTTTCAAAAATATATTTACACACATTTGATAATAATTTCATAAAATTCAATCGTTATACTAATAAGATAAGCAATCAAGATTTCTTTTTATTTTTATTTTGCCAAAAACAACATAATAACAGCAAAATTAGGTCAATAGGGTTAATCTATCATGTAATATTCAAATCAACTCTAACCCAACCTATTTATTATTCATGTTACCCGTGTTCTGCACCCTAACCAGCCAAGACTCAACACTAACTAGCCTATAATAACTCCATATTACGCGTGTCAGAAAGAGTAGACACTTTCGAAGGGTAGTGAAGTAAACTCACTTCCCATTGTCTTTCTCGGTTTAAATTTGGGGAATGCTAACTCTCTTCACATGGGATGTAATTAGTTTCATGTGATCACATGCCTATAACTCTTTCCATGTTATTATGATCTCTGTTTAATTAGCAGCATCTCTTTCTCTGTCTGTCTGACTAACCCTTGTCTAATAATCCATTTTGCCAGTAAGCATTATTATAAATTACTCCTTAATGAAGTGTCTTGTTAGAAAAAAATGAACTTGAAAGACCCGTTGACGCTATTTGTTGAACAATTTGAGATGCAATTGTATGTATTTGATTACTTCAACAAATTCCGTCGAGCCAGCTAAGCTAATTGTTGGAGTAAAATGTAAGACATGAGTTACAAACTCGTAAAAAAGTGCTTTTGGGTTTTTAGCCAGGAAAAAAAAAAGCATTAATTTGAGTGTGTGCAAAACATCCACTTTGGAGTTAACTTTTACTTTATTTCAGCAAAACATAAAAGCTGAAAATGAGGTGATTTTGATTTTGAAAAATTACTATTGTAATTTATTAGGGTAAAAAAAAACTTTGTATAATTTTCCATTTCTATCCTCAATTCATTTTAACACTAATATAAATTAAAGTGTAATTTTATAATTATATTCAAAAGCTAGATTCAAAGTAAGTATTTTATTTCGAAACATTTCAATTTGTTTTTAACTTCTAATTGCAAACATTTCCTATTGCACTTCTTCGTTTCTCCTAAAATAAAGCTCTAGAATTTGAAAACACGAAGAGCAAGTTTAATTAGTACATTAATTAAAAGCGTAAGGGTTTCTAATGCCAATGGAGTATCATCATGGGATCAGTAATAATAACGTTATAGGTTTATGCCTAGCTGGTACTTTTATTTTATAGAAAGTGGGCATATAAATAAGTTAATTTGACTGGAAACACTATTGGGGCTTACTCACATTATTGTTTCATTATCTTAATTCAATTAATGAATCTTCTTTTCACAGTTTTCAAAATATATGATTCCTTCACGTATAATATTATCATAGTAATTTGTAATCTACATTGTACTTTGCCTTTTAATTAAACCATAAGTTTTCTGTTTTTGCTCAACAGAATTTTAAAAATACATATCCCATGCACACTCTCGGATATATAATACATGACCATAATTAGGTGTGGGTATTCGGTTCAAAAGAAAATTGAACTGAATTGAAATAATTAAAATCGAATTTTGCATAAAATTCTCAACTCGAAATGAATCGAAATTAAGTTTAAAATCGAAAAAATCGAAAATCGAAATATTATAATATTGCAAACCGAACTAAATCAAAAATATATTTAAAATCGAATTAACTGAATCGTACCGAACTAAACCGAATAAATAGATAATAATAATAATAATAAGTAATATCAAAAAAAATTTTTTAATTTTTTAATTATATTTCGGTTAAAAACGAAGCGAAGTTTATTTATAAAATCGAGCCGAACTGAAATAACCAATTATTTAGAATTCCCAAACCGAACTGAATCGATCCAAAATCTTCGATTCGATTCGGTCAATTATTTTGATTTTTTTTTCTCGCCCCTGGTGATACGACCAAAAAGATTGGTGCCTCAAGGAAATAGGGTACTGGCCTTAAAGATGAAATCAACGACCTGAATGTCGTCAAATAATCACGTAGCGACCTGATCAAACCTCCAGAGAGCTCCTGGCGACCGGATAAGTCCTGCAAAATAAAACCCAGCCAAGGCGGAGGATGGCCCCGACGTAGTCCCTCGGATGCCTAAGTTAGATTAGGGCTTAGAAAATAGGCGGGAGCCTTTAGGTGAGAGAGATCTCAAATATGCTTAAAACGTAGTATATCAAAATCAACTTAGGGAGAAAAGTGAAGCCTGAGTCCTCTTTATATAGGTAAGAGAAGTGTTCCCCAAGTTAGGGTTCCCCTCTCCTAGAATAATACCATGATCGACTTAGAATTAAGGTTCTTCCTTTATGCTAAGTTCCCATAAATAATAGAACTCATATTGAATTACCATAATACACATAGGCCGTTGGGCCTGTTCACATTTATAGGCTTCTGGGCCAGTTCATAAATTCAGTCCGTCTGGATCCCATAAGATAGCTTGCATTAGCCTGAGAAGGCCCAAGAATCACGAGGCCTAGCCCTAAACACCGAGCTACCACTCAGCGCCGAGCTGGCATAATAGGTCACCACCTCGTATAAGAGCTCGCCACCCTCATACCTCAGGTCATTACCTCACAAAACAGCTTGCTCAATCCCTAGAAAGACTGCACCTTCTAAGGAATGAGGTCACTTGACCCAAAAACCTTTATAAATACCCGCATAATTATTTGATGTCGTATCAGTTAGTCCCCCACATTCTGGTTGGTTGAGTTAAGAAATCAAGTAAAATGTAATCATGCATTTTCAAGAAGTCAAAACGATCAAAGCAAACACACCACTTTAGCGATTACATCCTCTTTAAGATCATTAAGATGCATCTTTGTACCCTGTCGGACACATGTCAATAACCCATTTCCTCGTAATATATTTAATCCTGTGGGCCCAAAAATAAAAGGCCCACAATAACCCATCAGTTTTCCCGCTCTCCGAAAAACCCTTTTGTCTTTTCAACTTTCCACGCCGCCCTACACACAAAAAACCCTCTAAACCCCATCTACCATCACTTTTCATAAAAGCGTTATCTGAAATTCTCCATTTTCATCCGCGGAAAAGCTTCGAAGTTCTGCAAAATTCACCGATCAACGTTATGGGTAAGTCTCCTAATTTTTCACTTTGATAAGAATTATTATAATTTCACTGCAGATTTCTACAACTACTGCGTTACTGAGTGTGATGTTTATTTATTTATGTTATATTAATTAATGATGAACACATCTTCCTCTTCCATTCCTCAAATCCTTGATACCCCAAACCAAGATTTGCCATCAGATACTGAATCGGTTGAGATTCCCCTAAAATGTCCCAGTAAGAAGAGAAAAGCCCCTAGATCCACCCACCCTAGATGATGAACCAGAGGGAGACATCCCCTTTTCTGAACTTGAAGCTCAAACCAGAGCTTTAATAGATGTTCGAGCTTTAAGTGAGAACATAATCGAGGATCTCCCTCCAACATATCCCAAAACTGAGACCATTCCTGAGGGCATCCCCATAGTGGAATCCGAAACACCTTTATCTTTAGATCATTTTCTCGCTAATCCTGTCCCTATTGTACCCCCATCAGCTCATGTTGACCTGCCCGAACTTCCGCGAGCTACTAGAATGACTACGTAAAACCACTGGGTGCTTCCTAGCCAAAGTGAAGAGCTTATAGAAGCTATCAATCTCCCCAGGTGTACAGAGTTAATTCGCCCGACTATTCTACAAACATATCCAAACCATCCTCCTACAAATCATATCACAGTATTTGACGCTCTCTTGAAAGCAGAATTTAGATTTCCACCCCATTAGTTCTTAGTTTCAATATCGAAAAAGTATAGAGTCCCCCTTCTGCAGATGACCCCTGATTCAATTAGGTTTTTAATTGGATACATAATTCTCTATGAAGATTATAATGTACAACCTGACCCAGATTTCTTTCATTTCTGCTTTCAAATAAAATACCAGAAAAAACCATTCTATCTTTCTTCACGCTCCAGTCTACCCCGCTTCCTTATAAACCCTTCATCCAAGGTCCCTGAATGGAAAGCTAACTTCTTTTTCTCCCGTAACACCGAGGCTTGGCCATTCTTCACCGAGCTTCAAAGTTTAACCCCAAAACAAGACACACACCCTTCCTCAACAAGCCAACCTGCTCTTTATCGAAAATACTCCAACCTCCTTGACATTTAGAGTAAAAATCCATATGATTTGATGAGGCTTACAAACTCGAAAGTTGTTTTCAGGTTTGTAGGTCTTGACTCACGACCTACAGATCTGACAAGGTCACAATTTGGTAGGTTCTCGATTATCAAAAATCTCTCCTACCTTATATTCACCCTAAAAATCAAAAGTAATGTACTCAATTTCCTCCACAGAAAATCTAATTGCTAGTTGCTTATCCTCGAGTTCAGATGAGGTCGCTGTCGTCCAGCCCGAAGCCAATCCAATAGTGACATTAGCGTCGCGACCTCCTTTTGCTTTTAACATGGACGAAGAGCTGGATCAAGCCATGGAATTAAAAGACAATCAAGAAGAGCCCGCCGATTCATAGGACCAGCTACCTCTCCGAGAAATAAGGGATAAAGGAAAAGGAATCAATAAAAATAAAAGAGTAGATGTCACGTTGATTCCCATAGCTCCTGCTCCTAAATGGCAACGTCTCCGAAAAACCTATGATGCTTCTGCCTCAGGCCCACCAGACTTGGAGAAAAATCTAGCGCAATGCAGCGATGTCAAATAGTTCAAAACTCTTCTCCAGAATCAGATGATCACCCAGGTAAGTTTCAAAGTATTTCACGTAAATACCTTTTACATCATACATCCGATTTATTTTACTTGCTTTCCATAATACAGCTCGCCCCCGTGGTGAATGCACTATCCAACCACTTCCTGGCAGCCACCTCTGAGAACGAGCTGCAAAAGACCTGTGACGAGCTATCGGTGCAGGTTGAAAAACATACGCAACAACTTTCCTTAACTCAAGGAGAGCTGGATGAGTCATGCCGCCAATTGAGCGCTCAAGACGAAGAGCTGAACATTTCAAAGAGTCAAGTGGAAACCATGAAGGATGAAGCAGCTCGTTTGAAGAATGAAGTTAACCAGTCAAAAGATCGAATACTGAAGCTAGAAGAACTATTGCAGGAGAAAGAGAAGCAAGTACACGAAATTGGTCGCATAGCTCTTGAACAGGGTGTTCTTGCAGGTCGAAAGGAGGGGATAACTGAAGGTTGGCACACGTTCCTGCAAAGTGAAGTGGGCAAAAAGTTCATGTATGGATATAGGGAGGAGTTGATGCATGTTTACAAGAACACCTCCCTCTATCTAGGCAAAATGGGAAGAGGAGGTCTCGAATGGGTCCATTATACTGCATATCGCATCAAGGATCAGCTCACTGCCATCAATATCTAGTTTGACCCGGACGTGAAGACTATAGTCAAAAATCTTCCTCCTTTCTCCTTCTTCAAAAGCGATAAAGACCAAACCCAAGATGCTAAGTGGTGGCTACCCTGTAAGGCCAACGCCATCCTAAGAGCCGGGCTTGTCGCTGAGCTAGAAGCCCTTATTGAGGATCTAGTGCCCGACTGTAATCCTTCTTAATTCGTCCAACTCTCTATAACTTGAACACCTGTGTGTATCTGGTTTCAAACAATTATGTCTTGACAATTATAACTTAATAGTTTCCGTTACAGGTTGCTATAATCCATTGTGCAAAACCTGCCATAAGATTGTTATACCAAACCACCGTAGAACTCATATTTTTACTGTGAAACCTGTGAATCAAGAATTAGGTTGCCAACTGATAGCAAGAATAAATCATCATGACCTAAATAACATGTAAACCAAACATGTTCCTATAATTCAGATATGCTTCTAAGATACACCAAAAATATGTGAAACATATAGAAACCAACAACTTTGTAAAAACCAATCAACAAACCCGATAAGACTTAGCAATCTGCCCTAAAACCATAAAAGCACATAAAATCACACAGGTCCAGACAAAACACGCACAAATTGACCACAAACACGAGAGGTAATATGTAAATCAAACATGTGTCCTCCCAAGTATCCTAGAATATGTAAGTCAGACATACTCAAGGATTTTCCAGAATATGTAAATCAAACATACCCAGGAATAAAATATGTAAATTAAACATATTTCCAGACAAGACCTAACACCACATAAGACCAGAATTATTCATATAAGAATTAAACAAAGTTGAGAAAAACGTGTAAGTCAAACACGTTTTTTTTCTTCCAAAATATCCCAAAATATGTCAATCAAACATATTCAGGGACAACCCAAAATATATAAATCAAACATATTCAAGGATATATGAGGACATATAAATCAAACATGTTCCCATACAAAACCATCCATTGTCCCGCCTAGACATTTGATCGCCGACCTGAAAAAAACACCGAGATTTATATTCATATTCGCAATAAATCATAAAATGCATTCAATGCTGTAAGGAATCCTTTATTCATCATCAGCCCAGAATTTGTAAAACGTGATAAAACATGAGTTCACCGCCGACCTCAAAGGAGCGTCGGTTCATAATAGCAAATAAATAAAGATAAAATTGTTTCTAGTACAAGCCTGTTGTCTGAAGAACTAGGCGTAGTACTTTTTCAAGTGGCAAACATTCCAGCTTCTCGGCAAAGCTTCTCCTTCTGCATTTTCGAGTACGTATGCTCCTTCTTGTAAGACTTTAATGACCTTGAATGGTCCTATCCAGTTCGGATCTAATTTCTTTGTAGTGTAAGTAGTATCAACCCGCTTCCAGACGAGGTCGCTGACCTAGAAGTATCTCCTTTTTCACATTTTTATTAAAGGCTTCCTGAATTCGTTGCTTGTATCTTTCCACGCGTGCTACAGCTCTATCATGTATTTCATCGATTATTTCAACAGCTGCTCTGGTTAGTCTTTCATTCTGCTCTACATCGAATGTTAATAGACGTTGCGACCTGCCTACTATTTCTATTAGGATGACAGCCTCCATGCCATAAACAAGGCTAAAGGGCGATTCACCTGTTGTAGTTCGGGGGGTTGTTCAATAAGCCCATAAGACAGATGCGAGCTCTTCATGCCAGAGCCCCCCTGCTTTTTCCAATCGTAGTTTAATTCCCTGCACAATAATATGATTAGTAACATTGACATGTCCATTGGCTTGGGGATGTGCCACAGAAGCAAATCGCTGCTTCATTCCCATCTGTTTGCACCAGTCTTGAATCTTCTACCCATTAAATTGGGTTCCATTGTCTGAGACTAACACTCGCGGGACTCCATACCTGCAAAAAATACTATTAAAGATAAAATCAACTATGTTCTACTCGCCTATGCCCATCACAGCTTCGGCTTCCACCCATTTTGTAGAGTAATCCACTGCGACCACTAAGTATTTCTTGTCGTCGGGTGCTGGCAAAAAAGGCCCTACTATGTCAATACCCCATTGCGCGAAGGGGCAGGGCGAGCTCATCACCATCATATCCTCAGTAGGCACATGGATCACCGGTGCGTGCATCTGACACTTTTTGAAAGTCACGACAAGTTATCCTGCCATACTCTTCATTTATTGCCAGAAGAAACCAGCTCGTAGAGTTATTCCCACCAGCGCCCTCCTCTTTGCATGATCGCCACAATAACCCTCATGTACTTCTCTCAACACCTCCATCACTTCCTCCATCGCCAAGCACTTCAAGTAAGGTCCAAAGCGCGACCTCTTATATAAGTCTCCATTCATCAAACAAAAGCGAGCCACTCTCTTTGCGTCCTTAGTCGATAATTACGTGACTCCTGCGACCACTTTTTTGAGAATCTCTCAAATTGGTGCCCGCCAATCTTCCTTTTCATCAACCTCCATGACTTCTTTGCCCTTCTTTATGCTGCTATGACTTAGGTCCATCAACGTGACTTTCCGGGTATCACAAATTCCCAAAGCTCCCCCCATCTTGGCGAGCTGATCAGCTCGTATATTATCAGCTCGTCGTAAGTGTTCAAGTTCGAATTTCTCAAATTGTACTACTCCTTACTTTACTTTTTTCAAATACTCCTGCATACGTTCCTCCCGAGCTTCAAAGAACCCATCATACTGGCGAGCTACCAGTTGTGAATCTGTATAAGCTTTAACTTGTCTTGCGTCTAGGTTGCTTGCCATCTTTATGCTTTGTAATAATGCTTCGTATTCTGCTTCGTTATTAGAAGCCTTAAAACCTAACTTCACCGCGAAATCCAGATTCTCTCCCTCCGGACTAGTTAGAACAATTTCAAGTCCAGCTCCTGATGTCATGGTTGACCCATTTGTATGCAGTATCCATGTTTTTTGCTCCCCTCCCGGTTCGGCAGGTTGTACCATCTCCTACAAAAAGTCTGCTAGCACTTGTGCTTTGATCATCATTCATGGCTCGTATACCACATCATATTCACTGAGTTCTACTGCCCATTTCACCAACCTTCCTGATATGTTTGGTTTACTTAATACTTGTTTGAGAGCTAAACTGGTGCGTATCTTAACCGTTTGACCCAATAAATAAGGTCGTAGCTTTTGTGCCGTGTAGATCAATGCAAATCCTCCTTTCTCCAGTTCTAAGTAATTCAGCTCGACTCCCCTCAACATTCTGCTAATATAATAGATGGGCTTCTACAAGCCTGCATCTTCCCTTATAAGCACCGAACTTACTGGCGGCCTCTCCAACTGATATGTACAAGATCAAATCCTCTCCCAGCATTGGCTTAGTTACTAACGGTATTTCGGTCAGGTATTCTTTGAGCTTTTCAAAAGCTTCTGCAGCCTCGTGTGTCCATTCAAACTTGGATCCTTTCCTTAGCGTCTTAAAGAAGGGCACTCCCTTTTCTTCTGACCTGGAAATAAAGCGACTTAACCCTGCAATTCGACCAGTTAACACTTGTACGTCGCGCTCTGTGCGTGGATGTGGCATCTCCAAAACAGCCTGTACTTTTTCTAGATTCACCTCAATACCTCGTTCTGTAACTATATATCCCAAAAACTTACCATATCGCACACCAAACGAACACTTATTTGGGTTGAGTTTCATCACATATTGCCTCAGTATAACAAAGGCTTTCCTCAAATCCTCCACATGTGATTCAACTTTCTTACTCTTCACCAGTATATCATCTACGTAAACCTCCATGGTTGACCCCCAACAGGTCTTTGAGCATTTTATCCACCAATCTTTGATAGGTCGCTCCTACATTCTTCAACCAGAACGGCATAGATACAAAGCAGTAAGTGCATGTGGAGGTAACAAAACTTACCTTGGGTTGATCTTCTTTTGCCAAAGGGATTTGATGGTATCCCTGTGATCCATTCATCGTGCTAAACAGCTCGCAGCCCGAAGTAGAGTCTACCAACTGATCAATCCGCGGCAATGGGTAATGATCCTTTGGGCACGCCTTGTTCAAGTCACGAAGATCTACACACATCTTCCACCTTTTCTCAGGTTTGGGCACCATCACAAAATTAGATAAGTATTATAGAAACTGTATCTCTAGATTATGCCATGCCTTTAATAATTTTTGGGCCTCTTCTTCAATTACCTTGTCCAGTTCTGCCCCAAAGTGTCTCCTCTTTTTCTTAACCAACCTCGCTCTGGATCAACATTCAAATGATGTTGAGCGATCTCAGGGGATACTCCTGGCAATTCGCCATCTCTAAAAGCAAATATATCTCGAAACTCTCTTAGTAATGCTATCAGCTCGCCCTTAACAACTTCTGCCATCTGGGTCCCTATTCTCATGGTATAGTCCGGGCGACCTTCTTCTAGTGAGATCTCTATTAGTATTCCTTCTTATACCTCTCCTGATCTTTCTCGTTTATTCTCGCTCATACCTTTCCTAACTGTTATCTGGTAACATGATCTGGTAACCTGCTGTTCTGAAACTACTTCCCCTATTTTATCTCCCACTAGAAATTTAATGCTCACATGGTATGTAGAAGTAACTGCCTGGAATATGTTAAGGACAGGTCGCCCTAATATCGCATTATACGCTGAGCCTCCTTTGATGATTAAAAACTTTAAGTCTCTCTCAACTCTCATGTCCCCCTCTCCCAATACTGTCGGGGGTGTTAGCTCGCCCTCCGTAATAACCTGTGCACCATTAAAATCATAAATCGGGGTATTCACTGGTCGCACCTTTGTCTTCAGGTTCATCTACTCTAAACAATCCAAGTATATGATATTGACGAAACTCTAATTATCTACAAAAACCGTGCCAACCTCATAGCCCGCTATCTCATCATCAATCACCAATGCATCGTTATGTTCCATATGCAAGCCGCGCCTTTCATCAGGACTGAATCAGATTATTGGTCTCGATGCGGCAGTTCGCCTATTAATGACAACGACCTCACATGGACCATGTCGGGATGCTTTGGCATGTCTTTTCCTTACATTATTTTTATCCACATCCGTTGGTCCTCCTGAGATCATATTAATCCTTCCTTTTCTTCCTCTTGTTCGCCCTTGTTCAATTTATTTTGAGCCACTTCATTGCATTTGGTTCCTAGCCTGGTATGGTGGTTGGCCCTCTGTAGGTGGTGGGGGTAATGGTTGTACCACTTCTCGTAGTTATATATCTTTGTAGATAACTTCCTTCAAATGTCCAGTCTTGATGAGCCTCTCAATATCATCGCGTAAATGTCTACAATTCTCTGTTGCATATCCGTAGTTATTATGAAACCTGCAAAAGAACTCAGATTTAGGTTAAGTGGGAGGGTGTGAGTAGCTCTCCGGCCACCTGATTGCATGAGGTATCTGTCGCTCCATGATCGTGAACACTTTTGCAATCGGGTATGCCAAAGGTGTAAAATTATTGTCTCTCCAATCTCATCTTTCGGTCCTGACAGCAGCTTTATTGCCTGCCCCCGTAGCTAAGAGCCCTCGAACAGCTCGCCTTGGTTCTTGGGCTTACGACCTCCTCTGCAAAACGTAACCTGAATTCTTCTTCTCTCTCTTCCACCTGTATATACTTATCACATCTTTCCAAAACCTCATGATAAGTTTGTGCTGGTTTTTTGTCCAAAGACTTGCATAAACCTTCATTCCTTATTCCTTGATGGAGCGCTCCAGCTTTCATCTCATCCGTGGCAGTGAGCACATGTATTGTGGCCTTAGTAAAATGATTAACATATTCTTTTAGATTTTCTGAAGGTCATTGTAACATTGTGTCATCCTTATGTGTACTTTCGCGCTGGCAAAATTCTTCAAAAAGGCTGACTTCAGATCCTGAAAGCTCGTGATTTTCCCTGATGGCAATTGGTGGAACCAGTCCTGTGCTAAACCTCGAAGTGTAGACAAGAAGTCTAAGCATGCCATTGCATTTGTAAATTGCCTTAGTAAGGCCTCATTCTCAAAACCTTTTATATGTCGTGTGGGGTCGGTTGAACCGTCATACTGTAGTTCCATTGCTTTGTGATTTTTAGGTAGCGCAGCCCACAATATCTTATCCGAGAAAGGATGCCCCATGGGTTCTGTAGGCCTATCTCCATCGACCAAACTCTGTAAAGTTAGCAGCGCAACTTGTATATCTCGGATTGTTTGAGTACCTATTTCTCCACCATCGTCTTCCCCCTCTTAATAGTGCAGACTTTCTTGGTCCATAATCCACAAATGCCTCTTCGCTTTCACTACTACTTTCTTCATCATCTTCCCAACGTTGTACCCAGCATTTTCTAGATTTTTGTTTAGACCCTTCTCCCATAGCTCACCTAACCTTAATATCATGCTCTTTCTCATGTCGCGGGATTCTCTATTTATAATCGCGTCCTCCTCTACCCATGTGCAAGCGATTTTTGACACGACTATCATCAGATGAAGATGTATGTCCTGTTGGATGTCTTTGTCCCTCTTTAAGGAGCCCGGCATTCGGTGCCCAGGGCGAAGATTCCCTGCTCTTTTTTTGTTCTTGAGTTAAGTCTTCTGGTACGTATTCAGGATCTTTGTAAGGTCCTTTTTCCTTCCCTTTACCCTACTGTCTCCGTTTACCTAGTAGAAGATCATCCATCTCCTGTTTCTTGTCTAGGGATATCAATCCCATCAGGCCTTGAAGAAGCCCTTTGTCAACATAGCAAGGCTTGTTATTTGGTAATTCATCCACTCCTTTGTTTCTATATGGACAACCTTTTGCCTGATTATCTCTGGATCCTTTTTCTTCTGTTCTTCTCCAGACTTTCCCGTCTTGTGCTTGCCTGGGGAGGATGGTGGTGTGGTAATTATATTATGTATATCGTCTTGCAGCGGTGTTTTCTCGTCATCCTTCTTCGTTTTTGCATCCTCTTCAAAACTCGAATTTCGAGGTATACCCTTTCTCCCTGTCATGTTTTTCTCTCTCTCTTTTTGTTTGAACGAAATAATCTCACGTCTTTCGCTCAAGGACTCGATGTCCCTCTATTCCCACAGACGGCGCCACTTAATGCGACCATAAAAACTGGTGCCTCAAGAAAATTGTGTACTGACCTTAAAGATGAAGTCAGCGACCTGAATGACGTCAAATAATCACGTAGCGACCTAATCAAACCTCCAGAGAGCTCCTGGCGACCTGATAAGTCCTGCAAAACAAAACCCAACCAAGGCGGGGGATAGCCCCGGCGTAGGCCCTCCGATGCCTAAGTTAGATTAGGGCTTAGAAAATAGGCGAGAGACTTTAGGTGAGAGAGATCTCAAATATGCTTAAAACTTAGTATATCAAAATCAACTTAGGGAGAAAAGTGAGGCCTGAGCCCTCTTTATATAGGTAAGAGAAATGTTCCTCAAGTTAGGGTTCCCCTCTCCTACCATAATACCATAACCGACTTAAAATTGGGATTCTTCCTATATTCTATGTTTTCATAAATAATAAAACTCTTATTGAATTACCATAATACCCATAGGCCGTTGGACCTGTTCATAAATTCAGTCCGTTGGGACCCCATAGTTTGTATTAGCCTGAGAAGGCCCAACCCTAAATACCGAGTTACCACTCAGCGCCGAACTGGCATAATAGATCGCCACCTCTTATAAGAGCTCGTTACCGTCGTACCTCAGATCACTACCTCACAAAACAGCTTGCTCAATTTCTAAAAAGACTGCACCTTCTAAGAAACGAAATCGTTTAACCCAAAACCTTCATAAATACCAGTATAAATATTTAATATCGATTCACTTGGTCAAGTTAAAAAACTTAACTTCATTAGGCCACCAGAACAAAAAACAGTGTTTGAAAGTCTTTTTGTTTTTTAGCTCCCAATTATCCACGTGCTGTGCTGTCCCCAGACTCCATAAACAACCTTTAGCTAATTTGTTTCAACTTCACCAGACCACTCAGTTTTTTATATTATCACCGTTTTACTACACCAAAAACACATCAACATAAATCTCATATCAAATATCCCATTTTAACTTGCTGACGTTCAGCTGTGTAGTCTGGATTTTTTCAAGTAGAGTCGATAAACTAATATAATAATACTATTTGAGATATACATGTATAAATTTAAATCATCTAATTTTTCTTCTCGCTATAAATCTTCTTGGAAAAAGATGTAACGAAGAATATATTGTTTTTTTCAACTTTCTTTCTAGCTATGAAATCAAAACTAGATATATATAAAAGATAATAATTGACCTATTAATATAGACCAAAAGAAAGAATATAAGCACACATATTCTAAAGAGCAACTTTTATGCAATGCACATTCAAAAGACATCTAATAATAATAAATAAAAACATCTACAAACAAAAAGCTAAAAATCTTATCTCCTCTCCCCTCAACTCTTTATAAAAAAACTCATGCACACACACTAAGCATCCAAGAACACACAGTACTCTTTCTTTTATCATCAAATCATCACAAATGGTCTCCCTGGAAGAAACCCATGAAGCTACGTCGCCCAAATGCGTCGTCGACCCAATATTCTCCAGCCCCCGCATCTCCTTCTCGTCCGAGTTTTTGGACGAGAACAACTTCATCTCCATCTGTCCTAACCGAGAGCGAGCCGGAGAAAAAGAGAGCAAGCCCGCGGATAATAGTAATTTCGAGTTTCTGTCAGGCAATTCATCCAACATGATGGCTGCGGACGAGTTGTTCTCCGAAGGCAAGCTCCTCCCCTTCTGGCAAACGCAGCACGCGGCGGCCGAGAAACTCAACAAGATCACACTGAAACCCGCCGAAAATGAGAATAAAGATGACGTGGACAGACGAATAAGCTGGTTTCTTGACGACGATCCGTCCCCGAGGCCGCCTAAATGCACGGTTTTATGGAAAGAGTTACTTAGGTTGAAAAAACAACGGGCTTCAGCTTTGTCTCCGTCTTCGTCATCATCTTCATCTTCATCTTCTGAAGATGAGAGGAAAAAGGGGGCTGGGAATAAAGAGAAAATTCCAAATAGAGTTAAAAAGGGGATTGAGAGAACAAAATCGGCTAGCATAAAGATAAGGCCTATGGTTAATGTTCCGATTTGCGCACATGGGAAAAACATCTCATTGCCTCCGCTTTTCCCATTGAGGAGAGCCAGATTTGATTGAACAACAGAGAGAGAGAGGTGATTAATGTAGAAAAAGAATGCTGCTTTTTTCTTTTTTTCCTTTGTTTTTTCTATATTTCATTTTCTGGTGAGTTTCTGATGTATATGCTAACTTATTAATTTGCTTTAGTTTTTTTCAATAAGGTAAGAGGTGGAGTTTATTCATTTTCTAGTTCTTGAAATGAATTATAGATATATTCTGTTTATTGGGTTCCTTTTCCCTGTTACTTGAAACGATGAAAAAGACTTCAAATTAGAAGTTTTAAAATGTGAAGTATCAACATGGTATAAAGCCTATAGCTCATGTATTAAAAAAAAAATCAATAATTCAAATTCTTTGTCATGTGTTGCTGTGTTATTTGTTTCAAAGCAGGGATTGGGTTGGGAAACATGATCCAGAAAATATGGTACCCTTCTTAGAATTTGGTGCCTAATAAACAGGCAGATTCTTGACCTATTTATTGCCCTTTTTGTTATCACTAACTTTGTTATTTTTTAGTAGTACTGCTCTCTTACTTTCTTTCCATTTTTAAAAAACTACCAATGTGAAATAACATTGTCCAGAATAAAAGTTTGTTGTACTCATCCTTTTTGTGCTATGAATTGGGCCCCTCCCAAAGTTATCTCAACAGAATTCCAAACTAAGGTATCTTCTATTTTAAACTTTGTCTCATCATATTTCAAGATTGATTTCAAATTTCCGATTTCCATTGTGTGTGTATATAGGGCTCGTAATGGAGCTCTGCTTCTATAGAAAAATTTTATATATATATATATATATAGGATTGAGTTCAAATGAGAATCTCGTAACCTAGGATCCTGGCTTTAGATCTAATATTAGGGACTAATCCTGACTTTAGATCTAATATTACACAGTGCAATTATATGTCCAGGTTCATTGTGCTTTTTACACAGTACTGTACTGCTAAAATCAGTCCCATTTTTTAATTTAATTATATATATATATATTTTACGTTTTAAAACATGCAATATGTATCTTAAATTGTAGATCTTGAGAATGTGATTAATTTGATATATATTTCATTCAAAAAGAATAAAATTTGAAAAAGTTATGATTTGTTGAAAATTTGAGTTTAATTTCAAATTTTTGAATTTGCAGTTTATAGACGAAATTTGCGATGCTTTTTATATACAATCGTATTGTTTTTTTTTCTTAATCTATTATGCTTTCCAAAGAACAATGTAGTGCTCTTTGTAAACGTTGATATATGTTCAAAATACCATTTATAATTAATTAATGCATTTTTTACATTATTACAATGTTAAATGGTCAAAATGAGTCCCTAGATTCACAGTAACGGGTTCTCATTTGAACTCAACCCTATATATATATATATATATATATATTAAAGATATTTTCGGATTAGTATGTTCTCTTGATTATTTGAGTGTTTTTATCCGATAAACGGTTGTATTTTCAAAGAGTGAATGCATAGTGTAATTAAGTCGGTAAAAAAAATTGACGTTATCAATACAAAATATCGTTCTAAAAATCTCCACCTACTTCATGTCACGCCCTATACATACACCATGGTTTGCCAACCTACGCTTTTTAGAATATTCACAAATGTGTTCAATATTTTAGTGCAAATCCTCATATTGAAGGGGTTCAAGTCGTGATAAACGATTCAATTAACTATGATAACAATGTTTGGTTCCAATTCATGAATATCGCAAACCGTGATCATGTAGTTAGAATCACTAGTTTTTCAAAATAATAATAATAATAATAATAATAATAATAATAATAATAATAATAAATAAATAAAATTTCAAATTTGAATTTTAAGGCGTCACTCTTTGCCCTTTAGGTAGGGTTGTTGATCCGGTTAATAATCGTCCGATTACTTAATCGGCGTTTAAATTAACCAGTCGGCGGCTAGCCGTAACCTAACCGGTGGTGAATCGATTAAGGTTATGGTTAGCCGCGTTTAACCGAACCGACGGTTAACCGCCGATTTTCTATTTTTTAAAATTAAATTTAAAAACTTAAATAAGTTTGAATAATTGAGATAAATTAGAAACTTAAATGAATGGAATTAAATGATAAATAGATGAAAACTAAAATAAAATTTGAATAATTGAAATTCTGAAGTAAAAATTTAAAAAAGAAATAATTTAAAAAGGACTTGATTTCTATTCTAATATTAAAAATTAAAATTTTAACTTTTTATATTATAATTAAATTGTCTACGTATCATCGGAAAGGAATCAAAGTCCACGTAGTTCGATTTTTTTATTTAAATTGAAAAATTAAAATAAAAAAAGGACTTGATTTTAATTCTAATGTTAAATAAAATTAAATTTTAACTTTTAATATCAGAATTAACTTGCCTACGTATCCTCGTAGAGGAATCAAAGTCCACGTAATTCTTATACTTACCTCACTTACCTACTTATCTATTCCTCGTTGTTGTTGTTTCCCGAAGTGGTATCGTAATACTTGCTCTCTTCACCTTCATACAATTTTAGGGGTGTTAATTCGGTTATTAATCGGTCGGTGCCTAACCGTAACCTAATCGGTCGTGAACCGGTTAAGGTTACGGTTAGGTGCGGTTAACCGAACCGGTGGTTAACCGCCGATTTTATTTTATTTTTTTTAAATTTAAATAAAATTTAAAAATTTAGCCGTTATAACCGCCGGTTTCGGTTAACCGGCCGGTTAACCAGTTTAACCGTCGGTTAAACCCGCCAATTAACCGATTTAACCGTCGAAAATTCTTTTTTTTTTTTACTTTGGTTAACCGGTGGTTATAACCGCCGGTTACAGTTAGAGGTTAACCTTAACCGTAACCTAACCGTCGATGGCCGGTTGACGGTTACGGTTTTAACCGAAACCGGCGGTCAACGGTTAACCGTAGCCGATCAACAGGTTATTAACCACCGGTTAGGCGGTTAATCTTAACCTAATTAACACCTCTATCCAATTGCATTTCTTGTTCTCATTTTTTGGCTTTGACCCAATCGTTCATCAACATTTGATTTTCAAGATTTTTGGGTAATAAGTTAGATCGACGATCATCTAACACAAAGCCTCTCACGCTGAAGGCCTGATCAACAGTAACTGTTGAAATAGGAATGTCGAGAACCTCCTTGGCAATCCTAGAGAGTGTAGGAAAAATACTGGCCACTTTCGACCAAAACTGCACAAGATCGTTAGTAGTACCATCAGACTTTTTTGGAACCGAACTCGATTCAAAAGTCCCTAAATAACTGTCTAATTCCATTGATCAACTAGTACTAGCCTTTTTCCTTTTTCTCATAGTATACTCAATCAACCTAGTATATGGGGTCAGAGCTTGTCAAGGGTCGTTGAGTCTTATATTAAAAGTAGTGGGGGAATGGAAAGTGGGCACATTAACATCACTAGAAGAAGAAGATTGATTGTAATCATTAAATAGCTGCTAAAGATTATCTTGCTTGGTGAGAAACAGTATAAGCGTCAGTAATTTCAATATTTGAAGTATGTAAAAAAGGTCATAATGCATCGTAATAAACTTTAAGTAAATTTTCTAAACCCTCTACCTGATAATCCGGGTCTAAAGTTCTTGCAATCAAAAAAATATCGGGAATGTATAGAAATTATTTGACCAATTTACTCAACATATTAGCAATACATTCAACTAACTCAGGCGAATCGAGTAAAGAAGTAGTAACAAGCACAATTTGAATACATTGATCAACAAGTAGTGTGGAGGTAGGATAATAAACACTGGATAAAGTCACGATGGCGTCATTAAAAGTTCTTAAAAGGGAAATCATCATATTATAACAATAATCCCACATATGAGAAAACAAAACGAAATCGATATCTTGATTACCAAAAAATGCATACAATGCATTTCTATATTCAAAAGAATCATTAAGCAATCTATAAGTATAGTTCCAACGATTTGGCACATCAATTAATTTTTTTTTTTTTTTGATGCAAATCATTGGTTTGGCAAAATTTTCGTCATTTCTTTTAACCGTATCATGTTTACGTAGATGATATATCACACTCCTAATCGGTTGAATTTTAGATTTAAAAGTATTTAAACCATTTTGAACACATAAATTCAAAATATGACAAATGCATCTAACATGAAAAAATTTGCCGCCAGTAGTGGGTTGACAAAAAGTTTTTAAAAAATCTAAACTAGCCGTATTAGCAGCGGCATTATCAAATGAAATTGAAAAAATTTTGTTACCTAAATGATACTCGGACAAAAAATTGGCTAGTTTGCGCGAAATATTCACCGCGGTATGCGGACTATCAAACTCTCTATATGCAATTAAATATTTTTCCAAAATCCAAGAATTATCAATCTAATGGCAAGTAATTCCCATATAATTATGATTATGATAGAAATCCGTCTAAATATCCGAACATATAGAGACACTTTGAGACAAACTATCAAATATTGAAACCAAATTCAACTTATACTCACCAGCCATTTTTTCAATATCGCGAGTCGATTTATTTCGTGAAATCCTAGTGCTAGATGGATTAAATGTACCCCTAGTTTAATCTTCATAACGACTACTAATGTGCATCATTAAAAGTAAGACCCATAAAGGAAGTAAATTTTGCAAGAAACTTTCTATGACCACTTTCGGTATATTGAAATAAAATAGAACTCGTACCTTGGTCGTCGGCCCCGACGTCGACGGTAGACAGAGATGAGAAGTTTAGGTGTGTTTGAGAGATTTCCACTCCGTATTTGTCGGGTTGCTTCTTCTCCAGGTGGTATTTGAGCAACCCGTAGCCTCTATTATTTTTAGAACCGAAGGCGTAATGAGTCGTGCAATAATTGCATTGCGCACGAGATTTGCCATTGATCGTCGTTCTTGTAAAATAATATCGGAAGATGGGAGATTAATATTCCATCGGTTTCGATTGAGGCGATTGCATATCACCCGCTCCCTCTTCATCTTCATCTAAATCCTCTTCAAAACTAGTTTGATTTTACTCGCCGAAGTTGATTTGATTATATAAGTTTTCAACTTCTTCAACCGTCATCTCATCGGAAACATAATCTACGGCAACGGCCGAAGATTCTCGTCGAGATCCTCGACCTCGACGAGAAGAGCTTGGAGTATTGGCATTGACATTACGAGAAGAGTTTGCCATAGTAATATTATAAAAGAGAATTAAGTAAAATGATATTATGAAGAATAAAAATATTATTGATATTATTTTTTGCACAAATTAGCAACTTGACTTGAAGCTTAAAAATATAAGAGAATAAGAATAGTAGAGATGAATTAGTGTGCGAATTGGTTTTGGAGAGTGTGGTATTTATAGGTATCAAAATATATTAAAAAAATGAAAAACTAGCCGTTAACCGGTTAACCGGCGATTAAACTAGTTAACCGCGATTAACCGCCAACGACTAGTTTTTTTTTTAAATTTCAGACGTTGATCTTCAACGACTAGTTGATCTTAGCCGTTGATTTCAAACGGCTATTAACCGGGGTAGTTTAACCGCCAGAATTTTTTTATATTTTTTAAAAAAGCCGGTTAACCGGCGGTTACGGTTAGCCGGTCAGGTTAACCGTAACCTAACCGGCCGGGAACAGATTGACAGTTACGGTTATAACCGGAACCGTTAACCTGGCCGGTCGGGAACCGATTGACAGTTATAGTTATAACCGGAACCGCCGGTCAACGGTTAACCGTAACCGGTCAACCGGTTAATTATTGGGAAATTTATTTATGAAAATTTCCTTATTTTGTTATTTGCCTTTCTTGGGCTCAAAATAAATTAAGGAGCTAGATTGAGGAATTTATTTATTTCATTTTATTTGTTTCCTAGGTTGTGTTTAGGACTTTATTTCCTAAATTGTGTTTAGAACTTGTTTACCAAGTTTAGGACCCTATGACTCTTGTCTATTTAAGACAAGACAAGGACACAAGAGAAACCAATCTCTCATACACGGCTTATAACGACGCAAAGAAAAAGAGAGACACTTTGGACGCACGGAATATTTGAAGAAGAAGGGCGACGCAAATCATCGAGCAAGAACACAAGCAAGCTAACTACTTGAAGCCATTGTCCGAGATCAAGAAGGTCTTCGAAGTTGCGTGACCAACGGAGAAGATCATCCTTCACGGCGACAACTATTTTAGTATCACATGTTTGATACTATAGTTTTCATATATTACTTCATATCTTTTTGTATTGATCTTGAACAAAGAAAGTAATATAGTTTTCGGGTTTGTACACCAAGTTCACAAGTACTTTTACTTGTGAACTGAATTTAAGTTGCTGTGTTTTTCTTTTATATTTCAGCTGCTTATTTTTTAGTTAAACTCTGGTTGATGTTAGTTTTAGTGTTGGTTAACACAGAAAGCAACATCAGTTACAGATACTTATTTTCAAAACCATAGGCCTACAAATTAACAATTGGCATCTGGAGGGGGTTATTTAACATACTAAGTTTACTGATCCTTATTTTTGTAGGATGATATGGATGCAGAGGTTGATGAATCTCTTAACGAGTACGGGAAGTTGAGCATCGAGCATAAGTAATTATTTCTTAGTTGGGGAAAACAAGTACTCAAAGTCAGGGATCTTAAGATCGAGGTGGACAAACTGACTCAGGAAAAGGATGACCAAGTGAATATAATTGTCCGATTGAAGTCATCCCTCACCAAAGATGATGATGAGCTAGAACGAGTAAAGACCGAGTTGAAGAAGGTCCAAGAAACACTCACAAACCTCACAAGGGCAAGGCCAAGCTGGATGAGATTCTGGAATTGAGTATCCCAAATCTTTCAAAATACGGGATTAGATACAAACATGTTCAAAAGTCAGATTCAAGTCAAAAGATGACGTCGAACAAACGCCGCAAAAGGAGAAGGAGACAATATGTGTGCCATCATTGTGGTGAACCTGGGCACATTCGACCATACTGCTGGAAGCTTATTGGGAAACAAAATCAATTTAAAAGGTCGAAACTGTCTGCTGGGATCCGTGATGGTTTTCGTGACGGTTTCCGTGTTCCTAACACCAAAACCAACACCAAGCTCAAGCAGGTCTGGGTCAAAAAGAACGAGATCAAATGCAATATGATTTATTCCTCTCTGAAGTCTCACATCCCTGGAGCCTGTTATTTTGATAGTGGATGCTCTAAACACATGACCAGATCTGTAGATCTTCTCTCAAACATTGTCAAGTTTCAAGGAGGAAAGGTGAAGTATGGTGGAGGTGCAAATGAACAAATCATTGGCCAAGGAACTCTTTATGTGCCTGGTATTGCGAAGCTCGAGAACGTGTTACTTGTTGAAGGCCTAACTATGAACTTGATAAGTATTAGCCAACTGGGCGATGGTAGTTTCAGTGTTAGTTTCACTCATGAAAAATATGAAGTTTATGACGAGAGCAAAACTTGCATCCTTACTGGTCGCGGGACCTCCAAAAACTTCTACCAAATTAATGGGGACGTGTTCTGCAAGCTGTCCCAACTAAGTCATGCCTTGGTGATAAAAGGTATGTACTTGTGATTGTAGATGATTTTTCTCGTTTTACATGGTTTGAATTTTTAAAAGAAAAATTTGAGACTTTCAAAGCTTTTAAAGATCTTGCGAAAAAACTAAATGCTCGTTTTGGTGTGACTATAGGTAGAATCAGGTCAGACCATGGGAAAGAATTTCAGAATGCATCTTTTTCAAATTATTGTTCCAAAGCTGGTATATATAGATGTACTAATACTTTTTCTCTGAATTGTGTAACGTTGTATGTAGTATTTACACGAAGAGCATTCAACGTATCCACCCAAACATTAATGAAGATCGGATCAATGAAAAATTGGAAAATGAATTTGCCAATTGGTTCAAACATTATGTAAGACTTTCGATACCGAGATGCATATCATATAATTATGGTATCTATTTATATACTATATTTCCAAAATTAAAAATAATTTGTCAATGTCATAGGCTAGAGATCGTTTGAACAATGTGATCGACGAGAACATTAGGAGTCTAGCTGAGGGTCCATCAAGATGTGTGAAAACGTATACCGGATGTAAGATTAATGGTTATAGGTTTCACACATTGGAGCACGGATCTAACAAAGCAACATCGAGCAGTGGAGTATGTATTAAAGGGTCAACTATTGGG
>BMAC01000071.1:1047794-1090293 GCA_014905375.1 Phtheirospermum japonicum
GTTCGCCGGCTACGTGCTACGATCTTTTTAAACGTACGCACCAGAAGAAAGACGGCGCGTGGATCGACACGAGATCTGCTAATATTAACGTTAGTCTCTTTTTTATTTTTAACTTATTCTTTGATTTTAACGTAAAATTTTAATAACGAGTTGTATTTCAGGAGGAGTACGAGAGACATCTGACCCAGAAGCAGGAGCGTGCGTCTTCCCAGGAGGAGAGTAACGAGGTTGACCAGGACCAGGTTTTTCTCGGCGTCGCCGGTGTGAAGAAGGGACGGCTTTACGGCACCGGCGCGTATGGGAAGATAGTGGCTGCTGCGAAGGGTTTACTGAAGGGAGACTCTTCCACCTCCTCCTCATCCCAAGCTGATAGAAGACAGATCAGAAAGCTCGAGGCGCAGGTCGAGGCTCAGAGGGCGCAGCTTGAGGCGTTGCAGCAGCAAGCAGCCGAGGAAAGACAACAGCGTGCGGAGGAGCGCCGGCAGCAGGAGGATTTTCAGGCGCGGACGAACGCCCAGATGGCTGAGATGTACGCTCGTTTACAACAGCAGTTCCCCACTCCCTATCAGCAGCAGCAGCAGTTTCCCCCTCCCCATCCATAGAACACTTTTATTTATCTAATAAACTTTGTTACTGTTTCGATCGAACGCATGTAATTCATAAATTTTCAAATATTTTTTTTATTATAATTGATTTATTTCTTTGACTTTTCTTTAATTTCCTTTTTCAATTTTTTGGGAATTTTAATAATTAAACAAGAATTAAAATTAAAACAAAAAATTAAAAATTAATAAAAAAAATTAAAAATAACGAGGGAAAGTTCCCTCGGAATTTTGAAAAATCCGAGGGAATGGGACTCCCTCGGATTTCCGAGGGAAATATACTCCCTTGGATTTTTTCAATTTCCGAGGGAATATAATCCCTCGGATTTCCGAGGGAATGAAAATCCCTCGAAATTCCGAGGGATTTTATTCCCTCGGAAATTGAAGTATTCCGAGGGAAGAGTTCCCTCGGATTTCCCTCGGATTTCTGAGGGATTGTCCGGTAATGATTCCGAGGGAAACAATCCCTCGGAATTCCCTCGGTTTTGTAATTACGAGGGATTTATTTCCCTCGGAACCGATTTCCGAGTAAGGTTTTTTCGAGGGAATTTTTCCCTCGAAATTTCCCTCGGTTTAACCAAAACCGAGGGATTTTTTCTTAATTTAGAGGGAAGAATCCCTCGGAAATTCTGAGTTTTTTTGTAGTGTAGACTATGCTTATTTCAAATGAGGTTGCTAAACGTTTTTGGGTAGAAGAAATGAACACTGCTTGCCATATAATTAATAGGGTGCATTCTAGACCGGGGTCTTATGTTACTCCCTATGAATTGTTGATGGGCAAAAAGCCAAAWTTTAGTTATTTTYATATTTTTGGGTGCATTTRKTATGTGCTAAATGGTAGGAATCATCTTGCAAAACTTGACTCAAAGAGTGATAAATGTGTTTTCATGGGATACTCTCGAAATAGTCATGCATATAGATTGTTTAATATTAGAACGTGTTGCATGATTGAGTCARTAAATGTCAAGTTTGATGATATGATTAGTGATTTTAGACCGGCTGAGGATGATGATCTGGTTTATGATCAGAATCCTCAGGAAAATATTACAGTTGGTGTAGATGAAGATGTAGGTGTTGAAACTNGAAATGAACACTGCTTGCCATATAATTAATAGGGTGCATTCTAGACCGGGGTCTTATGTTACTCCCTATGAATTGTTGATGGGCAAAAAGCCAAAATTTAGTTATTTTTATATTTTTGGGTGCATTTGTTATGTGCTAAATGGTAGGAATCATCTTGCAAAACTTGACTCAAAGAGTGATAAATGTGTTTTCATGGGATACTCTCGAAATAGTCATGCATATAGATTGTTTAATATTAGAACGTGTTGCATGATTGAGTCAGTAAATGTCAAGTTTGATGATATGATTAGTGATTTTAGACCGGCTGAGGATGATGATCTGGTTTATGATCAGAATCCTCAGGAAAATATTACAGTTGGTGTAGATGAAGATGTAGGTGTTGAAACTTAAGGAACTGGTGATGTTGGTTTCGGTGATGGTTCTGGGAACATAACATCAAACCCAACATCTACTCAAGCTGCCCCAGAATTATATTCTGAACCGATTGACTTACATAAGAAAGTTATTCCCTCAAGAACTCAGAAGAATCATCCTATGAGCCAAATCATTGGAGATCTCGATGAAAGAAGTACAAGACAGAGACAAATAAACTTCAAAGAGATGGTAAAGTTTGTTTGCTTGTCTACTAACTGTTCTCAAATTCGAGAATCTCTGTTTCTTCCCAGAACAGAGCCCAAGCGTGTGAGGGATGAACCAAATGATAGAGGACTACGGTCTATATAGTAGAAGATTGACTGTGCTCTGCGATAATTCCAGTGTCATTGATATCTTGAAAAATCCAGTCCAACACTCTCGAATCAAACACATTAATATAAGGTACCACTTTATTCGAAACTTGGTTGAGAGGAAGTTTGTTAGTCTTGAGCATATAGGAGCAGACAATCAGCTTGCTGACATCTTCACAAATGCATTAGATTTAGAGACCTTCTCTCGTTTGAGAAGAGATCTCGGTATGTGCATTGTTTAAGTCAATGTTGGTTTTGATGTTGTGACACCTTAAACTGACATCAGTCACAACATCTGTATACTTTTGCATGCATTTTTATTTTCCTTTTCATACATAACCTAAATGCATTGAGTCTGGTTTAAAGTGCAATAAGGTCATGTGTTGTAATAAAAATGGTGACAAAAATTCTAACCTCTTCAATTAGGTGATTGTGGAACTTTCCCGCAAAAACTGGTTTTCTCCCAGGTCCAAAAATAAGAGGTGTTAACAGCAATTGCTGAAGATAAGCTATTTCTCTTCAAATCTATAAAAGGATGAAGAAGATATGGATTACAAAAGGATCCAATCTTTAAATTTTACCTCATTGAGAGATTTTGACGTAGTCATTAACTTGGGTTAAGGGGTCTGTTTCCATTGACTTCACCTAAAGCAATGTTGGTTATAATGTCATCAGTCATGAAAAGCAATACTGATCAAGTCAGTAAAACCATAAATTGTATTTTTAACCTTTTTAGGTCATGATTTTTAGGCATCAATTAGGACATTCATACTTTGTGAAGTTGCCTAATTGTTGTGTGTTCTGTTGCTTGCACTTGTGTCTTTCCTGAATTCTCTTAATCTTATTTTGAATCTTGCTAACCAAGTGTTTCAGTGGTGTTAAAATCGGAGGATTGGACAGGTAATAAGAGGTTGATTTGGCGAGTGAAAAATTATTTTGTAAAGGATTTGTTCAACTATGGTGATTTTTTTTAATAAAAATCTAGTTCTATCTCGATTTTATATGCAATTGGGATTCGTGATTTTAATTTCAAAAAGGAGATAGTGGTTTAGTTAAGCCTTGAGATCGTGTGCCTTATTTGAGAAGGAGTTTTTTTTTTTTTTGGAAAGAAGATTTTTTGGGTCTAAAAAGAAGTAGTGGGATAGTGGGGGGTTATTTATTCACTTTATCTTTTTCATCCTCCTTTTTTTTTCTACTGCGCACGAGTTTTCAATATTGGCAATGTTAGGATTTTTACATTTCTTTCTTCAAATTTTACTGCCTACGACACTCAATCTTATCCTTGTAGTTGTTTCCAATCTCTTGCAGGATGTCGAACTCTCCATCACCCAGCAAAGTCACAATTATCCAAGTCAGCTACTCCTCACCAGAAACAGACAGTGTGTCTGGCTGATAAGAAAAATCCCCTGTTCCAGTCCAAGAAGAAAAGTTCGAAAGCTGCCCAAAAAGTCGATGTTGGTTCTGGTGTTTTGTCACCAAACCTGACATCACTTATAGTTGCTCCGATTTCATCTCTTAGCTCCAATTCTGGTGACTATGATGAAGTTGCGTGTCAAGACGCCGAGATTAAAGACATGGAACCAGTCTCCACAAAATTTTTGACTACTGAAGCTGAGGAGCTGTTTTCGGAATATGCTTCCCGTGTTGGTTCTGGTGATGGTAACACCAGTTCTAACACCGTTCAATTTTCTGCTCCAGTAGTTTTCCACTTCGGGACTCGTTTGTTGGGGTCCTTTTGCTTTCAGAACAAAAAGGGGGAGAGGTTGTCGAAGACACGGGCGGACGAGGATGGCGATAAGGAGATCGAGCCATTGATTGATTTGTGTATTTTTTTTTTAAACAATGAGTATTTGTTTAGGGTGAGTTTTAATTTAGGGAGAGTTTTTAGTCCTTTGAATTTTTATTGCGCGTCTAGGTTATTTTGTCTAAAAAGGGGAAAAATGGAGATTGTTGGGAAATTTATTTATGGGAATTTTCTTATTTTGTTATTTGCCTTTCTTTTCTGCTCAAAATAAATTAGGGAACTACATTAAGGACTTTATTTATTTCCTATATTGTGTTTATGACTTTATTTCCTAGATTGTGTTTAAAACTTGTTTAACTTGTTTATGACTCTAGGACTCTTGTCTATTTAAGACAAGATAAGGATACAAGAGAAACCAATCTCTCATACGCAGCTTATAACGACGCAAAGAAAAAGAGAGACACTTTGGACGCACGGAATATTTGAAGGAGAAGGGCGACGCAAATCACCGAGTAAGAACACAAGCAAGCTAACTACTTGAAGCCATTGTCCGAGATCAAGAAGGACTTCGAAGTTGCGTCATCCTTCACGGCGACAAGTATTTTAGTATCACATGTTTGATACTATAGTTTTCATATATTACTTCATATCTTTTTGTGTTGATCTTGAACAAAGAAAGTAATATAGTTTTCGGGTTTGTACACCCAAGTTTACAAGAACTTTTACTTGTGAACTGAATTTAAATTGCTATGTTTTTCTTTTATATTTCCGCTGTTTATTTTTTTAGTTAAACTCTGATTGATGTTAGTTTCAGTGTTGGTTAACACAGAAAGTAATATCAGTTACTGATACTTATTTTCAAACCCATAGGCCTACAAATTAACAATCGGTTAATAACCAGCGGTTAGCCGATTAACCGAAACCGTTTTAACATCTCCACTTTTAGGGATTTATTTATACCACAAGTGTGAGTTCAACCTAAAAGGTTTTAAATCAGCAATGTGTTCGGTTTACTCTTTTTTTTTTTTTTAATTTTTTTTATACTTATAAGTCTTTACATAAAAAAAGAATAGAAAAGAAAAGAAAGTCATTCATTCAAATTAAAAATCCAAAAGTAAGATTTCAAAAGAAAAAGAAATTAATATAAAAGAAATAAAACCGTCGGAACAACTAGTTTTCGATCATTATTGTACCGAAACCGTGGTTAGCACAGTTAGATTCGGCCCTAGCTAATTTTCAAATAGCCGGTTGCGCGTTAGAAACCCCGGAAGTTTGAAACGTCTGAATATATCTGTGTGTGTGTGAACCCTTCCTTTGCTGGAGATAAGAGATGTTACATAGAGGACCCGGGTTGGAACTTAAAAGGCAACATGATTGAAGGATATAAATGAACCCTTTACTGAAAATGGAAGAACATGTTCCGCTCAGACAATTAAATGCCACAATTCAAGTTGTATTGATTTCATGTCAATTTATGTCAAGATTTTTTTCAAAATATTTATTCAGTTTTTTTTTTCCTTACACGGTGATTGCTTGTGAAATTGCTAATATACAGTATTATCGCCTCTTAATTTGTCAAGCGTCAGTCACAAAACATCACATCGAATATCATTAAACAATGATATCACAAATACTATAATTCACAAAAATGTTCTGAATCCCGATTGTGTCTGGTTACTTATATACGAAAATACCAGTCTCTCTCTCTCTCTCTTTATCAAGTGTATTTTTAAAATTTCTGCTAAAAATTAATAAATATATAAACTTGAGTAATACATTAATCAATTAATGATATTCATATTTAAACTCTATTTCTTCTTTAATAATTATCTTATTGTCATATATTTAATTTATTTTTAAATAAGTAGGGATAAAATTGGAAATAAAATGAAAAAAAATCTAAAATGATAATTATTAATTTGAAACAAAATTTAATTTCTATAACGAGTATGGAGCAATTGCATATGTTTTCATTCCAAGATTTTATGTCCATCTGAAATGTATTTTTAGGGAATATGGATATTCTTATTTTATTTTATTTTAAACTAGTTTAATACCCGTGTATTACACGAGATTTATCAAAAGAGAAATATAAAATTATTTGTGATAATTATAAAATTTTAAATATAAAATAAAAAATTCAAATGATGTTTTTTTAATTCGTACCATGTACATGTGTAATATATTTATTAATTATTGTTATTATGAATAATTTTATATTTTAATATTTAAATTAAATTTATTAGTAATTTTATTTATATACTTAGAAAAATGCAAAAGATGTCACATTTCAACTTGTGTTTAATTTCTACTAATTAATTATTATTATTATTAAATAATTATATATTTTAATATTTAGATTAAATTCATTAATAATTATTAGTTACATTGTTAGAAAATTCAAAAGATGATATATTCTCATTCCGTATCGCATTGTACTAATGTCTAATTAATATTATTAATTATTGTTATATACTTTTTATATTTAAACTGAATTCATTACTAATATTTAGTCACATATTTAGACTATTGTAAATAACTCTTACATGTATAGAATATTTGAAATTGCAAAAATAAAAATTATTTCAACTTTTAATATATACAGCTTATTTAATTAATTTCATAATTAATTTTTTTTAATTAAAACTATTTCATAAGATACTAATTTAGATTTTTTTACTAATTATATACGATTTATTATATTTTTATAATAGGAGAAAAGGAAATATTGAATTAAATAAAAAAAACTATTGAATTAGACAAAATATAATAAAAAAATATAAAATTAAGCAACATATATAAAAGGTAAAGAATAATTAAGAGATATATAATGAAAAGTAAAATATTAAATTATGTAGATATTAGTCTCGAATTACACATAAGCAAACGAAGCATCATACTTTTTAATTTGCTAAACGAAACATGCAAACAATATGGATACGACAAAATGATATAAAAAAAAAAGGAAGAAGAAGAAGAGAAAAAGACAATGTACATGATCCGGACAAGCAGAACAAGAATAACGAAACAATGTAACAAATTGTTATCAAGAGATGACATTTACAGTTACTGTTAGCTAACTACATGATGTATCATCCTACTACAGGCTGCAAACATGTATTACAAAGAAAAATAAAAATTGTGACGATATACACTTAATCTGACAATAAGTGTAGAAAAAAGAACTGCACAAAAAAGAAGCCACAACACAAAAACAATGTACACTTAATCTGACAATAAGTGATATTCATTTCTATCAACAATGCATTAGAATAAACGAATTGGTTCTCAACAAAATAGTTAAGAATGCCACAAACCTGGATTCAATACTTTACAGAACTGTAACCGAATAACTTGAGAAATGATTTGACATATTTTGCACGGATTATTACCGGATCAAAGAATTCGTTATGACTATCATGGAGTCAAAAATGGATTTCCAGGAGTATACCTACGCCCAATAAAGATTTCAATCAATTATTCGCCCAAACTTGACAGAACAAAAACAGAAAATATAAAAGAAAAATACAAAATTACTAGCTCAATAGAAAGTCACCTTAGTGTTAATCCAGGTCTTTGCGTAAGGTTGCTTGGTATTTGACCCGTGAAATTGTTGTTTTGCAGAAAACTAAACAAAGAAAACGGAATTGGATTTGAAATTACATCAGAAAAGCCAAATTGTTATTCCGCAAAAGAAATAAAATCCATTGATTTGAAAAATTATCACACTAAAAAGCATCATCTGTTTACTTTATTTTGTTTTATTTTTAGTTTAATGTTAGGTTTGCATGAAGCACACTTATACAGGGCAGTAATATTAGAACTTACAGTTCACGTAAGTTACTCGAGTTTCCGAGCCATGGAGGAATTATGCCACCTAGTCGATTGTCTTGCAAATGCCTGAAATGTAGCATGGCGCTTATTTATATCTTAAGGAAAAGGTTATAGATTATCTGGTATTGACCACGAAACAACAATGTTTGATTATAAATAACAAAAAAAAAAAAAGAAGCATATTATCACTTACAAGCTCTGCAATCCCCTTAACGAACTGAGATCCGGTATACTTCCCGATAAGCTGTTATTTCCAAGCAAGCTGCAAATGACAAGAAAGCTTTTAATAAAAGAATAAGAATATCCAAGCCTATAAAATATCTGTAGATTATACATTCACTCACATGCTAGTCAGTGCTGTAAGCCTGGCAATACTTGGTGAAATTGAGCCTGAAAGGCCCATACTCATCAAGTTTCTGTGGACAACAGGAAAGAATACAGTAAGCTGAAAATTCATTTTGTTCTGAAGATGGCAGTGTAATGTTGAACATTCTTAGGGAGTGTTTTGCAATTACTAAAAAAAGTGATTGTTAGCTTTTGGCGGGAAAAAAAAAAGAATTTAGTGTTCAAATGACAATTTATGAATATAATTTTGCATAATTAAACCACAATCTAAAACGGGCTTTAGATTTCTGATTTTGCTTCTGATTTTACTTTTACAAGCACTCGTAAGATTTACTAAACAAAAGTGATTGTCAGCTTTTGACTGAAAAATAAAAGTAGCATTTAGAGTTTATTTGTCAATTTCAGCATATAATTTTGCATTATTGGATCATAAACTAAAAACAGGGCCAGGGGTGCTTTAGATTTCTAATTTTGCTTCTGGTTCGACTTTTTCAAACTATATATAGAAAGATGCTACTCACAAAGTTACTATGCGAATTCGAGGTCCATCAGAACAAGTAACTCCAGTCCATGAATATCGGCTGGGTAAACACGGATCACCGTTCCAATCCGCCGGAGGGTTCTGGAAGCTTCCTCTTAAGCTTATCATGGCAATTACTGCATGGGAAAAAAAAACAGAATCACAAACACCAAGTTAGAGCAGGTATTCCATATACAGAAGCAAGATTTAAGCAAAAAATACATATGAAGATCAATTATAAAGCCATTTTCTCCTCGTTTAAGAAAAAAAATAAAATCAGTGTACTATATATCATACTGGACAGGCCAAAATTATACAACCGTTAGATGATGATAATTTAGGGAGTGTTCGCAAACACTTCAAAAAAAAAAGTGATTGTCAACTAAAATCTTGGGAAAAAAAAAGTACTTTTAGTATTTTAAAACTAGCATAATACTAACATATATGATTTTCTCACAAAACATTACAATTACCAAGAAAATACAGACATAAAAACCAAAAAAAAAAAATGTACCAACAATTTTGCAATTTACGACAAAAATACCGTAGTATTTATCGACAGTTTTAAATTTTTGTTCGTAAATTGATTATTTTTCTTGATAAAAGCATTATATTTATGTAGGATAAGATCATACCATCTCGTGGGAGAGTTCTTCCTCCGGAAGGAAGCACCTGAAAAACCTCTCCACCATTGATCAGTGGGACCACAGTCGATCCAGGAGCCGGAGTCAGGGTCAAATTCGTAATTCCGCCGAGAGGCCACTGGTTCGCAAACACAACATTACCAGCCGCAGTGACGGTCAAGTTCCTGTAATAAGGGACGCCGTTTATGGTTATGTCCATTGTTCTCGAGCTAGAATCCCGGTCGTCCGCGAAGTAAAGAGCAATGTAATAAAGTTCGGAGCTCGGGAGAGGAAATGGGGGCCAGAGTAAAGTTAGGGGCTCGACTAGGCTCCTTGCGAGCCGTGTTTGGAAGATTATCGGAGGGGGCAAATTCCAGATACCGGAAACTGCGAGGTTTTGTGAACTGGGTTGGGGAAATGCGTCCAAGCCAAACGGTTCCCAGTAGCGGTTGAACTGATCATCAGGATATCTGGCGATTGATTCGAATTACAAGAGATAAGAAAAATAAAAAAGTTATTTCAGGATCATGCAACAATCGAATGATAAAAATATAAATGTTTTCTTTTGGGAGTGTTCTAAAACAACTTTGTTTTTTTGAGGAAGTTATTCATTTATGCGGAGGTGGCAAGTAATTGAAAACCAGAAGTTGGTAGTTTACAAATAAGAAAACGAGAAACAGATTAAATTAAGAGAGAGTGTTTGGTGGAGTTGCTGCAAAAGTGATTCGTAGTGTAAAAGTCAAACCAGAAATCTAAAAGTAGAAATTAATTGTTCCAAATGTAACTTTTCCTTCTCATCATGCATGAGTTAATCAGAATCTAAAAGCAAATAGCATGGGTGCTTTAGACTTCTGATTCAGCTTCTAGTTTGAGTTTTACTTGCAAACAAAAACTTCTATAAACAAACAATATCAACTTCTAATTTTCAGTTACTTTTCGTTTTTCCTACAATAAACCACTTCTTAAAACAGAAGTTATGCGTAAAGCTCGGAACAAAATATAAACGTCCTTATGAACAACCAGAAAATAAATTACAAGTTTTCATCAGACAATTATAACCAATTCTTAAATTACAATTACTAATCAATATCACAAACATAATATAACATACGGAAAATGCGAAAAAGCCAAATTTCAATATAAGAACACAAAATTCCTCTAGCATTAAGTTAACTATGCGAACAACACCACAAATTGTTTAACACTAACACACACTCCCTAAACATTTCTTCAACTTTTCCAATTCAAAGCCATCAAACGAACAATTATCAAAAATTAACAATAAAGTAAGCAACAAGAGAACAAAGAAAGAAAAACAAACACTCACCCTATAACCGGTCCATCGTGCCCGAAACTGTGCCTAGCCACCAAACTCAAACCATAAGCTCTAAAATCGGTCGAATTATACAACTGGTCCCACAAAAGCACAATCTCAATAGCAGATATAAAAGGGTCCGAATCGGTATACGTATTCGCAGCCAAACACACACTCAGGTTTTTCCCGGTTGGCATAAATACGCCTTCGTAATAACTCAAATTCCCATTCACATAATCCTCAGTTGTATTCACAACACTCCACAATGTCCCGTCAACTATCTGATCGAAAACAGGTGGATTAACATTTCCATTCACCCCACCATAGTAATATGTTGTCCTGATTAAGTATTTACTAGTCCGGTCGACCGGGATTTCGTAGCAGAATTTCTTGAAAATGTTGTTTTGAAGGGGAAATGTACGGACATTGGATAATGTTGGGATGAGGACTTGCTGTGTAATGATATGGGATGTACCTGCGGATATGTAGCCGGTGTCGGAAAGCCAATCAAGGCCGTTGATCGTGGAGCTAGCATTAGCTCCGCAATTAATAAACACACCTGCAAAATAAAATAAAATAAAATAAAATAAAATAAAACAATTAATTTTAATTTCACAACCTCAATCAATGAAAATCGCCAAGAAAACAGTAAAGATTGAATTTTTATGGTAAAAACGAAAAACCCAGAATAAATCTTGCCAAGATTTCGTAAGGGTTGTCTCTAAAATCAATTATAAGCCAATTAAAAGAAGAAAAAAATATTTTCATTTTCAGCTTTACCTCTGAGGGGTTGAGAAAAGGAAACTGGGAGCAGGAGAAAGAACAAGAACATCAACATGGTGGATTGTGCTAAAGGACATATACGCGAGAAGAGAAAAATGAATTGAGTTTTTAGAGAGGGAAAAATGGAAAAAGAATATGAAGGAGTTTTGTTTGATGGAGTTGATGAGAGAGAAAGTTGAATGGGTCAGTTGGTGGTTGAATTCTTCAAGAAAGAGATGAAGTTGGTGAAGAGGAAAGAATAAAAGAATCTATATAATTGGGTATTTGATTAACGCGGGAACAAATAAATACATGGGAAACTAGTTTACCACTCACTTACCAAGTCAGAACGCCAAATTGTTTGACTTGCTACGTGCCAGCAGAAATGGATATTCTGCGTAATTATAAGAGAACACATACCTTTTTTTTCGAGATTATATAAAACCTGATAAGTATTTGTAAATACTATAATCAAAGAAATTAGGTTTAAAAATAGCAGTTAGGGGGTGTCCCGACTCCCTGGTATAAATTTTAAAGAAATTTTATGTGATTACTTTAATATAATGCAAACTCTGCTGAATTATAGCACACAAACTCATAATATAACATTTTATAGAATTTCATTACGACAATTCTCTGAAAAAAAAAGTATAAAATGTCAAAATTTTAAAAATCCTCCAAATCTTAAGTTCCCTAGGATTCTTTTTAAACCTTATCATCCAATATTTTTCTCCCTATATATTTTCTAAAAATCAAACAATAACTTGCTAGTAATATTGATGTATTGAATTTTTTTTTTGTAATATCAAAAAAAAAAAAAATTGCCAATAGGTGCAATAAATATTATTATATTGGATATGCTCTGATACTAGAGTGTTTTGAGTATTGAATTTTGTGAAAATTTGAAATCTATATAAAATTTGAAATCTATTAAAAAATTTATCATTTAAAAAAGGCTTTGTACGACTTAAAGAAAGTCCACTACGCATGGAATTCTCACATTCATGTCAACACTGACGATGAGGTTGAGTAGTGAAGTTTCAGTTTTGTGCTATCTTTGGGTTCTTAGTCTACTGGATAAGATGGAATATGAAAACTTCGTTGTAGAGACATGAGCCTGGTAGAATGAAATCCAAATAATTATTCATTGCGACTTCATCATTAAAGTTGGCGGTCCCTCTCGGAAAGGTATTGAGAACCTCATTATGTCATTTTGGAGTACCGATGATGCACTCTAGAATAGTCCAAAGAAGGGAAATAAATTTGAGCAGACGATAAGGCTAGAACCTACTGGGATTTGTCGGAGATTGAACGTAGATACAAGTTGAAAATAACTAAAAGACAAGTTTGCCATCGCAGGGATTTTTAGGGACTCTAATGTAATGGTAGAAATGGCATTCAACAAGAGTTTAGGTAAAATATATTTTATTTTGGATTGAAACTTTCTCCTATGGTAGTGGCGACATGTATTTATTCACTTCTTCAATCAATGTAAAATTCGAGTCTAGTTTATTTTCGTAGATCTACCAATGTCTTGGGCTTATTCTATTGCTTCTTTGTGTACCACCCTGTTTAGTTGGAAGGTTGGTGATTTCCCCGATTGTGAAAAGTTTGTAACTTCAGACTCTGCCTATTAATTCAAGTTACATGGTTAAGAAAATAACTTGATTCAGTTGAATGTTTTGAATTTATTTTATTATCATTTTATCGATAAGTTTATGAGAGTATGATTATCTGAATTAACGGTGAATAGACAGGTGTTGTATTTGTATATGTATGGTGCTCGGAGAAGGAATGTGTATTGAAGGTGCGGAACATGGATTCAGCGATGAAAGTATGTACCATTAGCGATGAGAAAAATCAACCCAAAGAACTAATAAAACTATAATATTGTCATTATTTTGTAAGACATCTTATTCGAAATCCAATTGTAAAACAAGACAACTCAGGTCAAAACTAAAATAGAAGTTTAGGAATAATCTAAACATTATATTGACACCGTACGTGAAATAAAAATAAAAATAATCTACATAAAAGCATCCCTAATAGCCAATTAGAATGGCCACATTACATCAAATGAGAAACATCAAATCTAAATGGATTAGCTGCAACAAGGGTGAATTTGACTTCGTCCCCTTATGCCAAGCAAGTGCACGTAGAAATTGTTTACAACCACCCTACATGGAGACTCTAGACTCCTCCCTTTTAAGGTCAACTTTGAACTCCTGTTCACTGAATCTGAGAGTAACTGTCCTGGCATCTTGGTTTGTTGGAAGTATAAACTCTTGCCAGAATATGTTGGAAATAGGCTGTAAATGAAATAAGATAATTTGATTATTTAAATACACAACTACAAAGTCTTTGGAAATCTACCAATGCAAGGCCCTACCATACGTGGCCATGAGATAAGAGGTTTCTGTTAACTCCAAATTAAAGAAACTACATTCATCATTCTCATCATCAGAAGAAATGGTTAAAAAATTGGCAGTAGCCTAGCATTGTTTTGACCATTCATCATAAGCAGAAGTAGCGCCAGGCCATTCATCATCATCCTTGAAAAGTTCCACATCGAAGATGTAGTTTTTGTATGGGTTGAATAGGATACGAACGCCTTCCCGTAATTCGAGGTTATCATAAAATTTACACCATCCATCCCTTTATTGTAGCTAGACCGTCTACAACATTTATCACTAAATCCTACCTTTCCCCCCAAACTTGTAAGCACATGTCATTATTGTATTCCCATCGAAACCCAAATCCACAGATTAAGTAATAACCTATTGAAACAAGGTTTGTCATAAATAGTATAAATCATGAGATACTGACAACACCAACAAAATAATTCTATGAAGTTATCTATCACATACCCCACTCCCAAAAAGATTATAAAATATTTTGAAAGGGACGCATATTTGAGCATGAAACAACAAGAAAATAGTTGATTGCTTACAATGTCATCTGGTCAATTAAGAACACGCCTCTAAATGGTTAATGAAAAAAATCAAAATTCATGTCACTATCTACAACTGTTTCAAAATAGTATTAACAAAAGCTTCTAAGACTAAATGCCTAGGAAAAATAGCTCAAGAACAGGAAAATCAAAAATATCTCCACTCAGAAAAACTCGGGAAAGAATTCAAGACCTACACCCTAAAATCCATCAAGCACTCAAGTAACATTAAAATACCCAAATTAAAAAAAATAGTATTTATCAATGGTTTCAATTAGAATAAATTTTAACAAGAACCATCAAAGGTTTTAGAATTAAAAAAGAAAGAGTAATTAAATGATAGGCTTACCACATAATCAATATTATCCCTTTTGAGCACCAAGCTCCACCGTGTTGTAAACAGTGGATGAGTTTTCTAAATCGAGGCAACCATAGATAATGAAGTTGTACAAATATCTCAACCAGATTCCCCATATGCTATTTTATGTGCAAAATGGAGATGACGAGATTGTTTGGAGATGATTTCTATGGAGGGTGTGTTTGTTAAAAAGGCAGATTATTATTGTTTGACCATTTTATCCTTAACATTATTAAGGTACTCCCAATTTCCTCTCATACCAAAATTGGTTAAATTTATTCAAACTTCAAATATTTGGGATTTAACTCGCACAACCCTAGCATTCGAAGTGCAGCACAGGAAAACCTTTCAATCACCCAAAGTAGTTCTACGCGTGCAAGTTCTCCCAAATGAAACATATATCTCCAGGTGAAGTGATTCATTCATCTCATTCGTAGCCTATCATCTAAATGTTTTGATTTTAATGTGTTATTGGGTATAATGGATTTGACAACGTTAATGTTATTATCAGATTTTTTCTTGAATCAACCGTTTGAAATCAGTTATAATCCATGTGGGGTTGACTTTAGTTGGAAGAAGATTGTATAATGTTTAGTTTTTTGCACATATTATCATTCAGTAGAAGTATTCTATTTTCAGAATGAGAAACAAAGTTTGAAGGGATAGGCACTTGATTCAACCCAGAGTCATTGACAGACTTAGAAGAAGATCAAGATTTATTGGACAGACACTTGCGTCGTTATTTTGCATATAATTGTGGTGTTTTTCTCGTATTTTTAATTAGGGTTTTATGTTGTTTTTAGTAGTTTCGAGTCAAGTTTTGTTAGGTTATTCGTTTTTTTTCTCATTTTGTCGTTCTTCATGTTTCTTTTTGGTTTTATACTTAATTTAGTTAAATGGGTTCAATTAATTTGAGGTTTGGTGTAATTCTTGGGTTTTTATGTTCAAAATTCTCGTTTCATAGGTGGCTCAATGATTTGAACTCAAGCTAAGGCATTGAGGATCAAAATTCAAGCCAAGTCGTGCCAAAATCGGTGTCAATAGCAAGCTCCTAAATGGCCAAAAATTCAGGAATACTAGCCAAGCCTCGCCAAGGCAAGTTAAAACTCGCGTCAGGCCACTTGGAGCACGCTGTGCCAAACTGCTCTCAAAACTGCGCACCAGCAGTGCTTGGCGCATGCCAAACTGCTCGCCAAACCTCACGCCAAGGTGCAAAATCTGGGTCAAACCTAGGAAAATGAAGCCTTAAAGCCCAATTTGACCCATTTAACCCCAATTAAAACTAGTATAAATAGAACCATACTCTCATTTTGTAAATACACACTATCCTCCCAACTCTTGCATGGGTTTAGGATTAAATTTCTCTCTCTAGATTTTGGATTTAATTTCAAACTTTTCTTTGGGTTTGTAAGCTGAAGAAGAATTCATGACATCACTTGGATTTTATTTTTGCTATTTCACTCAAGTTTGTTGTTCCTTTCCTTAATTCAAGTATGCTTTCTTTCAATTTCATGCTTTCCTTTAACTTTCATGCTTGTTCTTCATTTTATGAATTTTGCCTTAACTCTTAAATTAATTGTTTGATCTCGTGAATTGGCTATGAAATCTAGGTGAGTGACACATTTAGATTATAGATCGAGTCCTTGATCATTTTTACTTTGAGTTTTCATATGATTATGCTTGTTCTTCAATTTATGCATTTTGCCTTAGCTATTAGAATTGTTGTTTGATCTTGTGAACTAGCTATGGAATCTAGGTGAGTGACACACCCACATTATAGATCGAGTCTCGAATCGTTTTTATTTTGAGTATTTCATATGCTTTATTTTGGTTTTTATTCATGCATGGTTTTATGTTGAATCCTAGATTTACTCTTCGTTTCTTGTTATTTTTCGAAAAGATTTAAACTTTTACGTCAACTTTTATTGCTCTTTCTATTGGTACTTTCGATTTTTGTTTATTTTGCATTATTTAGAATTTTATGATAATGCATGCATAGTTGTACCTTAGGTTTTCATGCTTGTACTTAGTGAAACTTGGCTTTTACTTGCTTATTTTCATTATTGCTTGCACTTTCACTTTGGGCATACGCACGAGGCATTCGACCAACTTGCATTTAAATTTCCTAGTTAGTTTATTTTCATATTTTTTCATTTATTTTTGTTTTCATTTATATTTCAAGCTAAAACCCCCCTTGATTCTTACAATCGAATCGAATTCCGATAATACCAAACATGAACCCACTTTTCTTATTTCAGCACCACTAAAAAACACAAACAAACAAAATGGCGCCGTTGTGACTCGGCTTGGTTAAGGTTTTCGATTTGCCTGTAGTCTCTTTGTTTTTATAGCTTTCTTTTGTATTTGACATTTTTATGTAGTGTATGCAAGGTCCTTATGGCAATGGAGGTTACATTTCCAACATGGGAGGGCATGGTGCAAACCATGTTGGGAATGAAATAACGTACAATGGTTTTGGCAACGTGGGAGGGCATGGTGAAAACCATGTTGCCAGTGGTGGAATCGGCAATGATCAACCCAACATGGGAGGGCATGGTGCAAACCATGTTGGGTATAGAAGTTTCATGGGTACGAATGGTCCGTACGGGGATTATGGTGCTTCCAATCAATTTTTGAATATGCAAAATCCGAGTCCCGGCCCGTATGGAGTTCCTCACGCTTATAATTTCAATGATGCTCCGAATGTGAATCTTACCGGTAATGGTGGTGGTCCGTGTTATGGAGGTTCTACCAATAGTGCTCCAAAGCCCGATCCATATGAGTTGTTTGGAGGTGTGAGCTCCAATGTCCAAAGTGGCCCCCCCATCCGCACTGTGGGAGATGTTAACAAACCGTTTATGGAGGCGACTTACTATTTCACTCATGCCCCGATTGGTGCCAACAATAGTGCTCATAATCCCGATCCGTATGAGTTGTTTAGCGTTGTGAGCTCCAATTCCCAAAGTGTCCCTCCCGCCCTCCATATTCCGGTGAATGCTCCTATTCTACCCTCCGATCCGAATCTCTTGGCCATTTTGTAACAATTGCAAACACTTTCTGTAATGTTGGCTTCGTTCAATGCTAAGTTCAATGGTCTCGAGGCTACGACCAACGAGTTAAGCACTACAATAGAGCAATTGGAAAGTGATGTGAATGTTTTGAAGCAAGCGAATGAGGAAGACAAATTTCCAAGCCAACCTTCGCATCCTCTTACGGTCATGGACCTTGGAAGTGGTGGGGTGGTTGATGATGATCTTGTCCCGCCGTCTGACGAGGAAGTGGTTTCTATTCTGAGTGTTCTTCCTCCTCTTGATTCCACCCCCGTGGGCCCTATTTTGGCAAAGGCACTTCCCGATGGCCTACACAAGTCTTCGAACCCGTACAAGGCACCAACCTCTAAAGCCCCTATGCATTCTCCATCATTCTTCTCTTTTGAGGATTGCTTACATATGGATGTGATCCGTGATTTGTTCGAACAAGTTTATATAGAGGTAAGGAGCATTGAGGATGAGTTTTACTCGGGGGCTTGTGTTAAAGGTTGTTGTGAGGATGATGAGCCCATTGTTCGTAACGATGATTCTATTGTGCTTTAATGTGCCAAAGGTTTGTGTGAGAAAGAGATTGTTTATGTGTCGTTGAGGGCAATGACAAAATTCTAGAGGGGGAGGTGGATATTGTTGATGATAGGAGTGAGAAGCTTGAATATTATCTCGAGGTGGAGATTATTGATGGTAAGACTGAAGAGCGTGAAGATTATCCTGAGGGGATCGGTGAATTGTTCGAGTTAGTCCCCAATGACGTCGAGAGGAGGCACAAGCCCGAGCTAAGCCTCTCCCATCTCACCTCAAGCATGTCTATTTGGAGGAAGAAGAGAGAAAATCGATTATTATCTTTGCAAATTCGAATCGAAAGGAAGAGGAGAGGTCGATTGAAGCGCTTAAAGTTCATAAGGGTGCTATTGGTTGGAGACCCAAAGTTATTAAGGGAATTATCCCTTGGACTTACATGCATAAACTCATCTTGGAGGATTATGCCAAACCATATCGAGAATTCCAAAGGCTTTTGAATCCAAATTCTAAAGAGATGGTTGAAAACGAGAAATTGAAATTGTTGAAGGAAGGCGTAATGCTCGAAATTACCGGTAGTGAGTGGGTGAGTCCCATTCTCATGGTACCAAAGAAGGGCGGTATATCCATTGTCGAGGACAAAAAAGTAAAGTTATTGGCCACGAGGGCTACAATGGGATGGAGGATGTTGATCGATTTTAAGGAGCTAAATGCGGCTACCAAGAGAGATCATTTTCCTCCCCCATTTATCGACCACATGATGGACAAGCTAGCCGAAAATTATTCATTTTTCTTTTTAGATGAGTCATCGGGTCACTTCAAAACCACAATCCCACCCGAAGATCAAGTCAAGACGACTTTTACTCACCCGATTGTGACATTCAATTTTCATCAAAAGCCATTACCGTTACATGACGCCCCGAGAATGGTTCGAAGATTGGACCCTCCCGATAAGAAGGTTGTTGCTATGGTGGGTCCTCCCGTCTCGACTTCATCATGACAAAAAGGGACTTCGTCAAGTTAATGACGTAAAACAAGTGCTTCTTGGGAGGCAACCCATGTTCTTTTCGTTTATTTCTTTTACTTTTACATTTATTTCTTTCTTATTATAAAAATCTAGAAACATTCGAAAAACTAAAAAAAAAATCGTGTGTTGTCTCTTAGTTCTTTTTAACCCTTGTTTTGTTTTGTTTTGATTTATGTACATATTTTCCTGTGTTTTTTATTTTTGTGTGATTTTCATTCATAGGTGTTGTTTTCCGACTCCAACCTTGGTCGATTTGATAAGCTAGTAGTGCTCATGGAGTCGGAAGAAACAAGCCATGCTCATTTTTTTGTTCGTATTGCTTGATGCTTAAGTGGACCCCACCGAGCTCAACCCAAACTCGCTTGTTTGGGATGGGCAATTATTTGGGATTTTTGGTTTCTCGGCGATAGTGGGGAGGCGGTGTTTGGGATCTGGAAAGAACCACAACGGTGGTTCGCTAGTTCACCGTGGGGCCGCTGGGTTGCAATTTGGATCGGGCTGTGGTTGAATAGGACGGCGGCGGTGTTGAACTGGCAAGGCGACTGCAACTGTGGGGCGGTGGTGTTTGGGATTTTTGGTTTCTCGGCAATTATTTGGGATCAGCGATTCTTTGGGATTTTTTGGTTTCTCGACAATTTTTAGTTTCTCGGCGACTGTGGGGCGGCGGTGTTTGGGATCTGGAAAGAAGAAACACAAAATTTTTTTCTCACGGTCAATTTATTTATGTATTTGATTTGATTTCAGATCATTAGGTAAAAAGACATAAACCCCCCTTTCCTACCATATTATTGATTTAATGAAATTAAAAAAGTAGGAAAAATCTTGTCCACACACGATTAGATCTAAGGTTTATATTGGTTCCTAGATTCACATATAAGGATGGTGTTCTCATTTGAACCCAATCTTATATATATATATATATATATATATATATATATATATGGGGGGTGAGGTTAGTAGTTTATTTTTCATTCTTAACAACGTTCATCATAAATTGAAGGTTTTTGCCTTTTAAATTACTATATATTGAGTTTATGATGAACGTTGTTAATAATAAAGAATAAAATAATATCCCCCTTATATATTAATGCATACTCAACTATTTAATTATTAACATTTTGATGTTAGTCGAAATCAGACCAAAAACATATCGGTGGTGATAGTAATAAATTATGATTTAAAATTAAAAAATTTTATTTATATTTCAAATATTAGACAAGGGATGATATTTCATTTTAGTATTAAAACTTCAGTTAATCGGGATGAGTGTTTTAAAGGCTTTGGGCATAAGAAATAAATATAAAAAATATCTCTCTTTTTTATATTTTACGAATGAAGAATATATAATAAACTAGTATCAAAAAATTATAATTTTATTGATGAAAAAAATAAAGGAAAGCGAAAATATTAAATTGAATAGAAATTAAAAAAAAAAGTGATGAATTGCGCTCAGGGCCCCAGCCAATCCAATCAAAGATCAAAACTCGAGCCAATGCCATGTCCATCTAACAATAGTTCAAAGCCCAATAGTATAGTCCAATGCTTTTGCTTTCCCCGGCCCAGGGGTTGATTCCGAATATAGCAAGGCCACGAAATTTTCTTATACAAGATTTATAACACTTGGAGTTTTGATGTGGGATGGCTTTTATTTTTACTTGCTCCTCCTCTCTTTCCCTATAACACAAACATTTATGGGATCAAAGAGGCTCTTATTCTTAGAGTGGCTGAAAATGATTTAAAGGCACGTAATGAAGCTCCTCACTTGATCACCATTGGGTTCTCATTCCTCAACCCCATCATTGTTTGACAATATTTTTGTAAACAATGAACTCTTATAATTTGATTTCCAGCTTCTGCTTCTCGAGTTCAGATATTTTTCTCGGATAACACTTCCACTATTTTCGCAACTTGGCCTGGGTCACCTCTTTTTTTCTTTTTACTTGATCCTCCCTTTCTCTCTCACGTGAGAATTTATTTTTACTTGCTCCTCCAGGTAGCCATTTTCATAAAGAATAATTATAATTGCAGTTTCCGTAAGTAGGAAGGGTTACCATTGGAGTTTATCAAAGGAAAAAGTTCATTTTAATTTTTACATTAACATAATGGTTAAAAACAATTCACATCAATATTCATGTTGTGCTCCTATGAAAATAGATTATTTTTAGTAGTTTAGTTGGGGGAAAGAAAGAAAAAAGGTTGGTTTGAATATTATTTATGCGGTTTCACCTTCATCATTAATAATTGTATTATACAAATCAAAATTAAAAATTCCCTTTAATAAAATCCAATGGTAATCCTACCTACTTAGTGAAACTATAATTAAAACTATCATTTATGAAAGAACAATTGTGGAGGATAAGAATATAGATACCTGGAGTAGCAAGCAAAAATGAAGGAGTGTGTGAAAGGGAAAGAGAGGAGGAGCAAGTAGAAAAAAAAAAGAGAGAGGAGTCATCCCACATCGAAACTCCATTATGGATTCTTTTTTTTAAAACTGTTATGTTACCTTTCTCCTTTAGGAATCAACCCATGAGCCAGGGAAAGCATAATCTACCACTATTGGACTTTGGGCTCAATCAGACTATTGTTAGCCTTTGGGCTGTAGTTGTATAGAGATGGCCTTGGCCCGAACTTTGATATGTTACAATATTGGATTGGGCTCTGTGCCTGATAGGTCCCAATTTTCTTGTTCATATTTTTTAATTCCTTGAAATATTACTTTCTTATTTTTTTAACCAATAAATTCATATTTCAGAGAAACAATGTATTAAAGATTTTTTATTTCATATTTATAGTTTTTCTAAATATTATTTTTCCCTTTTTTCTTTCATCAATAAATTTATATCTTATATGGATATTGGTTAGTGAAGTCTTGAACTATGATAGAACAACTGTGTATTGTAGTTTATTTTGTTGTAGTATTTTCAAAAAAAAAAAATTTTTTTTGCTTGGTGATGACTTGTCTTGGTGCAATTGTTCTGTTTTGTTTGGTTTGTGTTTTATCATGTAGATTTTAAGTAATTGTAAATTGGAATTTACAATTGTCTCAAGTGGTCATTATTGTTCAAATGCACGTAACCAAAAAATTTGTGAAGTCCTTATTCATAATCTGAAATTTTGAATTTTTGGAAAACATTAACCATTAATTCAACTCAATTGTTCTTGATCCAAGTTCATAATACATAGGGATAAAAAAACGGTAGATGATAAGCCAAGACATCAAAAGCTCCATGTACTGCTAACGTTACCGAATTCCCTTCATCTTCACATATTCTTCAAGCTTACCATTTTCGGCTACAAGTGCTTCCAAGTCCACTTCATGTTTTTTCACATCTGCTTCCAGCCTTTTCACGTCCTCCTTGAGCATTTCAACTTTGGCTTCAAACTTATTTGCTCATCTCAGCAGTTTGGGAATAATTTGACAAGCTCTTGGTCAGAGTGGGCCAGCCATTTGAAAAACTTGCAACCTCATACTCCTACATTTATTTAATCGAGTCAAATTAATGCAATGTAACTAAAATCATATTGACAAACTGAAATCAATATAATTATTCATATACCCAAATCAAAATTAAAAAAATACAAAAGTATTTATAATTTCACCTAAATCAATCAACGAATGACCCAATAAAACCCCCAAATAAATTGTGCACTAGTTAACATGAATTTGTCTTGATTTTTGTACATATTTGGTTAGTGTTTTAGTTAGTTTTGTTATTAGTTTTGGTATAAGTTGGATAGATTAAGCATATTTTCGTATTTTTGTATCTCCAACTTATTTTATCGTGTTTTGATCATATTTGATGCGATTGGGTGATTATTCTCTATTTTCCCCATACAGCTAAGTAGCCAAGGAAGCTCGGTGCTGAAAAATTAAAGCTTGCAAACCGATGTGAGAACTTAAAGACGAAAATGAGCTATTCGGCAAAGAAGTAGCAATTTTTACCGATTAACGGTAGGGTTAGCGGTAGCTACAGCCCCTAAGGCAACTACTAACCCTAGCGGCCACTATACAGCTATCCCAACTGCTAGAGAATGACAGAGAGCTCCAAGAATTAGTTAATGGTGAGCTTAACAGTCTCTTTGACCGTTAGCACACCCGTTAGGGGGATTCAGAGAGGTGTTAATGGCGAGACTAACGGTTCCCTTATCGTTAGCTTGACCGTTAGGAACGGACAGAGACTTTCAGCAAGAGGTTAACGATAGAGTTAACGGTAACCCTTACCGCTAAGCTAACCGTTAACGAGCCCAGATCGTAAATTAACAAGGAAACTTATGCTCCAAGTTTTGGAAAACTATATATACCCTTCTATAATTCGTCTAGGGTACAACTCAACACTTCCATAAGGTCCCGAGATGCAGAGAGAGCCCGTTTCCATTGCCCGTTACGTAGATAGAAGATCGAGATTCGAGATTACAAGTGCTAAAGCTCCTTCCTTCGTTCGTGAGTCATTCTTCAATTGAGATCATCGTTCTTTTCTCCGGAATAGATGGAGATTTACTGCTCTTTCTAGATCCAACAAGTAATCTAAACCTTTTTAAATGCTTTCTAGATTAGTTCTCCATTACTTTCGATTTTTAGATAATTATTCATTATTTTAGATCTTGCCTTAAGATATTAGAGGAATATGGGTGGATAGTTGAAGAATCTATGGGCAACACTCTTGTCAGGCCGGACTAACGGATCATCCGTATGGCCAAAATTTCATAACACTATATTATATTACAAAAACCTATACATTATAGTAAAAAATCAATGCATCATAATACTAATACATCATAATACAAAAACCAATACATCATAACACAGGTAAGATATTTATAAAAACCAATACATCATAGTTCAAAAGCCAATACATTATAGTATCGGGTCAGGTGGCCTAACGGGTCATGACCCGTCAATCTGGCCCAACGCAAGTCTTTGCCAAAATCTATCATTAATCTTGATTTATATGTTCTTTTATTTATATCTTATTTCAATCTAATTTCATACATAATGTAATGACTTAATATTAATTTTTTAATTCATAATTTTCATTTCAAATTATGGTTAAATTTATGGAAATTGGTATAGTTCCATATAATTTCAAATATATTTTTGCAAATAATTGTTACATTATTATATACTACATTGAAACAACATCTCTAATATGATATGAAACCATAAATGACGAATCCATGATCCATTAATTTGATAAGAAGTCTTTTAACATAGTAGATAAGCGATGTTAATTAAGAAATCATTTGATTTTGCATTCATAGTCGAGGACTCGTGTATTTTTCGGATTATTTATGTCTATATAATGGCCATGCATGCAATAGTGGACTAACCGTCGTGAACGAGGTTACTCGCTGTTTCACCCTAAAAATAATTGAACCACGAACACCGGCTTCTTCCTTGAATATCCTGACCCGCTTCACCAAAACACGTTAGAAAGGACCACCGGGGGATTTCGGTGGAAACCTCTCTGATGCTTAAGTCAGTAAAGCAGTTTTTCTTATCGGATTTCAAGTTAGAATGCTCAGAATGTCATACCTTTTCCATCCTTGAGGCTTAGATATTTATAACATACATCGAGTGGGGCTTTTCCGATATCCCGAAAAAAAAACCCGCGAATCTTGGGCCATTACTCGGGCTGACCCAACCAAGAAGCTTCCTCTAAAAGGGCAAGTCAGCTCTGTCACCAAGTATCCAAATTCTTGACCTGATCTCCTGAAACCTTATTCAAGGATTCGGATCAGGTCGGGATAATTCTCATAAGACTATAGCATTAGTGCAGAAATTGTATATCTAGAAGGGTAATTCTGCCTATTCAGAACGTCTTTCTGTGCCTTCTGTAGTGACATAGTTCTAGAAAGTCTGTACTTTCCAGAACGCCTTTTTTATCCTTCTAGATTGGCAGACTTTCTAGAAGTGTAAAAAATAGGCGTTCTAGAGTTTTTCTGTTCTAGAACGGTACCATCCCATGTTGATCCACCACTTTCCATAACGGTTATTAGAAAAGACATTATGGAAAGTTACACTTTCCAGATCGTTATTTATAAAATACTGCTCTGGAAAGTATAACTTTCCAGATAGGTTTTTGAAAAAAAACGTTCTGGAAAGTACAACTCTGCAGATCGTTATTTTTAAAATACCATTCTGGAAAGTATAACTTTCTAGATCGGTTTTGAGAAAACCGTTATGGAAAGTATAACTTTCTAGATCGGTTTTGAGAAAACCGTTATGGAAAGTACAACTTTCTAGATCATTAATTTTAAAATACCGTTCTGGAAAGTATAAGTTACCAGAACGTATTTTTGAAAAACCGATCTAGAAAGTATAACTTTCCAGAATGATATTTTCTAAAATACGTTCTGGAAAACTTTGCCTTTTAGAATGTCATTTTTAGTATACATGAGAATTACTATAATTATAACTCATAAATTTAATTGTTAAAAATTCAAAGCATTAAATAATATGTCCACAGATACAAAAAATTAGCCTATATCAATATACGAAAATAATGATGTACTACATCGTCACCAATATCCATAAGTTCGTTAAAAATTCTCCAGACCCAGATTTTATCTCAAATAGACACATCAAGTTGAAAGCTCGTCGTACATACGACCATGATGTGCGAACTTAGCCATCGTACTCCCCTTGAGAGGACTTATCCTCTGGATAGAAAACAGCCAAAACAACATTTCCCCAAACATCTTACTATGAAGTCCGAGCCTAGCTTTTGTAGCACCCTCAATATCAGCATATTCCAAGAAAGCCTACAGAAAAAATAAATGTATTGTTATTAGCACAACGCTCTTTTTTTTTTCTTTCTTAATTTGTTCCCAATATCTTTTATCACAGTTATTAGGGTTAATTTCAATTACAAAAGCTACCCCCAAGGTTTGACATGATTTATTTAAAAAAAAACTAAATTCTCTCGAAATAAACTGTGAAACAAAATTTTAATTTTGAAAGATAAAAATCTTTTTTTGTGATAAGGTGCGCAGAACCTCGGGTAATTTTTGTAATCTAACCATAATTATTAGGAATTTTTTCACTCTACCTTGCCTACATCTGGTCCGGTTTTAGCACTGGGTGATGGGCGGGGAATGACAACATTCACCAAGGTACCTGCAAATGTAATCTTAAGAAATGAGATTCATGATTTAATAACACTAAACGGGAATAAGTATCGCATGTTAATTAACAAAAAGGTTTCCCAAGTTTTCTTTGTCTATGAGTTGCTATAGTTTAAAGATTAAGGGACTTGAGAAGGCTGTAAAACAGAGAGTAAAGCACAAAAGGAGAAAAATGCAGTGCAACAGAAATCGACAAGTTCAAAATTCAGAGGTAATAAATAAAACTAATTTAACGTAATTACCAAACTTTCCGCATTCGCTTCTCATGTCTTCCAGAATATCTTCATAATCCTCATCATCCTTGAGCTCATACATAGTAACCACTAGTGTTAGGCACACGACTTTTGTAGTTGCTGCACCGTGCATCACACTAGGAGGTATCATAAATCTCTTAAAGAAGAAAAAAAGTCAAATATTTGGAATTTTAAACTAATCCCGGCAGTTTCCGATGACGATTATCGATCACCATGACAACAAAAATATAAGCCAGAAAGAAAAGTCCTCAAAATATAAAGGGTTATTTACAACAACAACAACAACAACAACAACAACAACAACAACAACAACAATAATAATAATAATAATAATAATAATAATAATAATAATAATAATAATAATAAAAATAATAATCTTGATGTCTGGTCTAATTATAAAATAAAATAATAAAATCAAGGGTGCGTAACTCTTTTTGGAAGTTGAAACTAAGCCGAGCCTCCAGGAGCCTCCATGTGATTTATGTACACGCATCATAGAAAAATCAAAACAACGAAAAACAACTGACAAGTATAACCTTGTAAATTTAATTAGAAATGGTCAAAATTAAGATCTTAGTAACGTAAACAATTAAGAGTCCAGAATAATCTTTATTACCTCAAAAATAATGCCATCCAAAGCCATTGCATTACTAGCCTCTTTTACAGATCTCATCTCCACAAAAGCAAACTTCTTCTCATGGTTAATATAAACATTAACAACGGCATCTCCTGAAATCACAAAACAAAAGGTTATATGCATTTCTCACAACTTGTGTCGGTCTACAAAATACTAAATTCACTCACTCTTTCATGAAATGCATTTGTTATAAATCCCAAGCCCCAAAATTAGAAGGAGCTTTTATCATAACTATCAAAAAGAGAAACAACAACATACACGTCTTAGTGAGTAGTACTAGTTATCATGATGGGACTTCTCATATTTCACCTGTGAATATTATAAGTTTTACAATCAAAACAACCTTCAATCAAAAGTTGCTTATTTGGTACTAACCATGTATTCCGTAAAAGCAATAAATTCAACAGTGCCCCTACATAGTTCAGGCCTTTCATCAGCATCACGACGTCGACCATCCGAGCCTAAGTTGTAGTGATATAGTCACGTGGAGTTTCATCCGTAAATCCTGCAATACGAGCATTTTAAGACGTGCAGACCAATAGTCTGATAAATTCAGATGTTAAAGAGACGAACAGTTGAAATAGAGAAATGCATTCACATAAAATATGACCAAGCACCAATAATGCTTTTATGCTTAGTACAAATTGTGACATTCATATTTGGATGGACTATTATTCAAGTGTTTTTAACAGTGAAGAAACAAATGAGAGAACCCACATGTGTATTAACCATAATGAAAACTTGTATCTAGCTGCATGGGAAAAATGATAAGCTTCAACTTATAATACAGATATTCAACAAAAAGGTTATTCTTACCACACAAGTTATAAATGAAACGCCTGCCTTGATCGATAAACTTCATAAAAGGATTTATATAACCTTTGCAACGAGAACATCGAACAAGACCACTTTCACCAAAATCAACAACCTTGTTAATTGGTGGTAAAAGAAACCAAAGTGTGCAGGTGATAATGTTCTTCCCAAGATTGTGAACTTGTTCGATAGAGTATGGTCATAACACCTCATTCCACAAAATATTTGGATTTCGGAATGTGAAGATGACATTAAACCCTATATTAATCAGAAATTCACAAGTTTGGATGGAGTTATGAAATTTTACAAGTCTTATGTATCAGTGGTTGGTTTATGTCCGTCGTAGCACAAAAATAACACCGGGTGATGGAGTAAATATTTGGAAGTATCTACTATGATTTTGGCACATTTATGTTTCAATATGTGCACAAATGCATTAAAATGGTACAATATGTTCAACGTAGTTAAGAGTCCTATGTGTGATGTCATTTGGTGTCGTTTCAGTTAATATAAGTGCAATGTGGTTTGTGCACAATTGTGCATTAGATATACATAATTGATATTGATAATGCATAATAGTGAATGACAAAATGCACAACTATCACCACTGGAAATTGTTTTGTCATAATATTGCAATATTATTTATGATTTACTTGGTATCAATTATGATTGTAATAATCACTTATTTCCATATTATAATTTGCAGGTGGGCGAAAAAGGGATCATCTTATCAAGACCAATCCTTAATTTTATTTTTCTTAATTTATCAAACAGTTTCATAATTTGAGACAAAATTGTTTGAAAAGGTGAATGATTTTTTGTCATATGATTATTATTGATCAATGTTTTAATACTTGTTATGATTGTTGTATCTAGTCCTTGGTGTGTTTAAATTGTTCATATTTAACTATTTCTATTAGTTGCCAATCATCTTATCCGGTCCTTGTCATTATCGAGGCCCAATTGTGGTAGATGTCATGAGACTTTTAAATATCACATGCACAACAATTCATTAAGTTATGACCAATCATGCAGTGAGATATTCACAATAATATAATAACATTTGCACAACCAAGTGTAACTTCTGAAAATAAAAGATCAAAGAATTAAATATTTATCAATGGCATATTCACAATCATCCATTAAGTCTTGCATGATTATGAAGTAAGATATGCACAACTAAAAATTAAGATGCAAAACATTATTAAAAAAATAAAGTTATGCCAGGAACATTATTCAAAACTTAAAGATGCAAACAAAACTTCTCCATCAGATCAGAATGCATAAAATCAAGTACAAAAAATTATCCATACTATCAAAAATCATTCACCAGTAAGTTTGTGCAACTAAGGGGATAACATACTGCCTAATTGCTAATTCCAGCACAACATTATATAACAACATTGATGTAATGATATTTTGAAAATAAAATCATTACAAAATCCAACAACTCCAAATTAAGTCAAATTAAAATAAATTCTTACATTAATTCAAATTAGAACATTATAATTGATAAATAGTTCCAAATTAAAAACTTAACTCAAGAGAATAATCCGTCGTGTGCAAATCATTTCTTCAAATCAGCCTTCCATTCAAATATCTTTGCCTTATAAACTGAGAGATACTCCTTCGTGATTTACACGTTACATTTCAACTCGTTTGTCTCTCCACATACCAAGGAGTGACAATACTTCTTCCGGATATAATTTAATTATTTTTTATCTCATGCCTTAATCCTCACACACCTAGTTGGTCTTCAATCCAGTACACATATATGACTCCAAGTGCCTCATGGTGAAAACATTCCTAATTCACATTGTCTACCTTTGTTGTGCATGTTATCTCTAAAAATGTGGTTCAATTTTTGCAACTACATTGGCGTAATGTTCCATATTGTGTACTTTTATAAACTTTGAAATCCATCTTTTTGCAAAAATAAAAACAATTTATATGGACAAAAACGATAAGGAAAGTCTCCATGCACAAAAATTGTATATTTGATGCACATTAATAAGTAATACATTTCACAATAATAAAAATTATTTCAGAGACATGTAACGCGCATAATAATATAATAGATTTTACACATTATTAGACATTTATTTCCAATGCTACCATACACACCCTAAAACCACTAAACATATTAAATGCACGCAAGTATATTTATTTTTCACATTGGTACATCTTATATTTTACATTAAAATATATTTATTTGCACTGCATATATAAATAGACAACAAACCCTATCTACCTTCATTTGCAATTCTACATGTTGTCGTGAGGACTTGAATCCTGAGGAATAAAAGACTGGGGAACAGAAGTTTCATTCTTTGGTTGATGTTTTCTAATAACAATAAAAATATTATGCAAAATAAAAGGGAAGAAAATGAAAACGGACTTTATAGAAAGAAGAATCGGTTACACAAAGCAAACAAACAAAACACAGACAAAAATAAACAAGCACAATACCAATCGAGTGCCAAATCGCCTAAGAAAGTCTTCAGCCTCTTCAAGCTGATTCTCTATAACTTTCATGTTTACCTTCTTGCCTCTAGTGTTGGGTCTATAGATATCCATTGTGTGGCTTAATTTATGCGAGATGCCACAATTTCTTGTCTTCTTCCCCAGTATATTTTGACTGCAATTCAAGAAAAATGCACATTATTACACATGATTTTGCACATTCATTATAAACCACTCGCACATTCATTATAAACCCTGACATGAAAATACTTTACAAGATATAATAAGTTAGACAATTCAATAAAAACATAGGTTTTGATAATAATTATACACACATGTAAATAAGATTTGACCGAGTAAACTCAAATTCCGCAAAATATATAAATGAACACAAACTTGAGAAGAGAAAGTGAAATGGTAAAAAAGTATTCAACATTTAGAAGTTCACAAGTAAAATGGACAAGGCTACACAACCATAATGTGTAAACAGGTCATGCAAATGCCAATGGACTCCATAGTTGTACATCTCGAAAAATATAGCTTGGGCAATACGACTATGCTTCAACATAATAGATAATTAGTGTATCTCACTATGCCCAGATTAATAGGACTATAATCTTGTACATGTCCCTCAAATGCATTGTCAACAACCATATGCTCACAACGTCAATTCATTTTTTCCCATATCCTTTAGTTGCTTTAATAAATTCTCCAAAATTAAATCACAGTTCTCAAAAAAATCTTTGATGCTACGACAATTTGAATCAATTACGCACAAAAAGACTAAACTAAATAATAACATGTACCAAAAATTTCAAAACTAATCAACTATAAAATGGATAAGATTGGGCATCTATCTGTAAAACACAACCAACAAACCTAATTCATATGATCAAGAAAACTTGAAAAAATTCAAGATTCACAACACATAAAAGATTAGAGAAACATCAATTATAATTCGCGTCAAAGAAGTTACGAGAAACGAAAACCCTAATGTTCACAAAATTAAAACCTAAAACTCAATATATGCTCGAATAAACTACAATAAATTCAAATTCCACAATGAATTCTAATTCGAGACACGTATACATGTGATTAAAAAAGATATTGTGATTCACGAAAATAAAATGAAAAAAAAAAGTAAAATGTACCTTTTTACAGGATTTGGCCCATGATAGATTCTCAGCTCAACTTATAGAAATAGATGAACAAGAGAGAAGGGAAACAACAAATCTGGCAACGAAAAATAGATGAGAAAAAGACTAAATCAATGAGGAGAAATGAGAAGGGTATGACATGTTTAGTTGAAAATATCTTTTAATTACTAAAATGCCATTGAGAGTTTTTAATCACAAGCAATAATATTATAGGACAGAATTTATTCTCATTTTTCAGCTAGGAGTTCATTCTCACATGATCATACATACATACATACATACATACATACATACATATATATATAGGATTGGGTTCAAATGAGAACCCCGTCATTATATATGAACCTAGGGACTAATCTTGGCCTTAGATCTAATAATATGTGTGGACCAGATTTTTTCTATTTTTTTTAATTTTATTAAATTAATTATATGGTAAGAAAGGGTGTTTATGTAATTTCTCAAAGGTTATGAATCAAATTAAATCCCAACTCAATTCCAAATCAAACCCGTTTGTACCTTCATCTCCCCCAAGCGTCCAGATCATGAACCCTAACAAATTTTTATGCCGCCTCCACCAGAATCAGAACCCACGGCCACCAAAATCGGCGACGAAGTGGGGAGGCTGGTCGGCTCCTCGGCGGCGATGATGGCCTCGAATTGGAGAACCCACGGTCGTATGTGGGTGGCGACGGCTCGAATCGATTGAACCCACCGCCGTATGGGCTGGTCTGCTGCTCGGCGGCGACATCACACAGAGACGGTGGTGGGACTCGGCGAAATGGGGCGGCGGCGTTTGCAGGTGAGGCGACTCGGCTGGTTTGCGAGGCGGCGACAATTCAACACGTGGGACCGCAATTGACCAATTTCTCTCTTGTTCCTCGACGGCGGCTTCAACAGCGGCGATTGGGCGGCGAACTTCCGATGACAACGTCACACAGAGATGGTGGCGGGACTCGGCGAAATGGGGCAGCGACGTTTGCAGGTGAGGCGACTCGGCTGGTTTKCGAGGCGGCGACGATTCAACACGTGGGACCGTTAGGTTTTGTTTGGGCGGACGATGGTGGGTTTTGCCGCCGTGGAATCGTTGTGGTTATCTCTCTTACGGTTTGCTTATAGTGCTGTTTACTTCATTGTAGTTAAGGATTTAGTAGTTCAAGGGCTGTAGAATTTTCTTGTTTGATGATGTGCAAATTTCAGATTTCATTTTGTTTCCTGTAATTTTTGGGTTCAAAGTCAAAAGTTTGATAAATAGATTAAATGGTACTTCAATTTTTTTATTCCTACTTCTTGATTGTATTTTCTGAATAATTCACTATTGACTCAACTGTGATCACACTGTTTGCCATTTTCTACACATCATTATTAATTTATTTTGAGCAATTGCATTTTTTAATTTATTTTGAAATTTTCAATTTATTTTTGACTGTAGAGATCCGAGAATAATGGCAACCGCCACAACGGCAACTGCAGCAGGCGCAGCTGCATTTTTGTATTATACATTGAACAAAAACTGCAAACGAGTCCATCCTCTGGCAATGATGATGAAAATGGCGCTGATGTAAATAGTCACGCACCTTTAGGGATAGATAGAGTTTCTCATAGACTAATACAAGCTCCGGCGACATGGTTAGAAACAATCTCAACACTGTCAGAGACACTTAGATTTACTTATTTGGAAACTTTGGGAAAGTGGCCGATCGGAAATTTGGCCTTTGGCATCAGCTTCCTCTTAAAAAGACAAGTGTGTGTATGTGTTGATAACAAACATACGTCTTACGATTTGTCGGGTTTGATTCGGACAGCTGTGGTTGGGGTTTAGATCCTTTGTTTGCCGGCTGTCACTCGGTTGCTTTGGCCGGAGTTTTTTGGGTTGGATTTCGAACGGCGGTGATGTTGAAAAATAAAAAGTAGTGGTAGTGTAGTAAAAAGAGCGTTGCAATAATATGAAGAAAGCACTCAAAAAAACTAGCACTGCCAACATACAAAAAAAGCATTGTTGAAGACTTGTGTAGTGCTATAATTAGTTATATGCAATGCTTTTAATATTCAGATTTTTAAATTTAATTATATTTTTTTTTACATTTTAAAACATGCAATATGTATCTTAAATTGTAGATCTTGAGAATGTAATTAATTTTATATATATTTCATTCAAAACGAATAAAAATTGAAAAAGTTATGGTTTGTTGAAGATTTGAATTTGCAGTTTATAGACGAAATTTGCGATGCTTTTTGTATACAATCGTAGTGTTTTTTTTAATAATCCATTGTGCTTTCTAAAGAACAATGTAGTGCTCTTTGTAAATGTTGATATATGTCCAAAATACCCTTTTTAATTAATTAATGTATTTTTTTACATTATTACCATGCTGACGTGTCATGATCTCAACCATCAAAATTATCCAATCTAAAGTCCAGGATTAGTCCCTAGGTTCACATATAATGACGGGTTCTCATTTGAACCCAACCCTCTATATATATATATATATATATATATATATATATATATATATATATGTGTGTGTGTGTGTGTGTGTGTGTGTGTGTGTGTGTGTGTAGAAATTTCGAAGAAGAAGACTCTGAGAAAGGAAATCATCTTGCTTTAATACGATGATAATAACATATGAGCAGAAACATATTTAAACTAGGAAAAAAAATAAAATACAATGGTTGTTCTTGCCCATACTTTCACCATTTTCATCTCATTTTGAAATGATTTTTTTTTTACAGTGAGATGTGAAAGTTGAAATGGATAGTTCTTTACCACTACTCTTATTCCATATATATTATGGTTTTATTCCATGGGTATGTATTTATTTAATAATAATAATATTAATATTAATAATATTAATAATAATATATTGAAAGCAGGATAGCTGCCCGCTACTGCCAGGGTGAGCAGAAAGTTTTTCGATTGCCGAAAAATATTTTCCGGCGATTTATTTTTGACAAAAAAATCTTACTATATGTCCCTTTGTTTTACTTAATGTCCAAATATCATTTATTTGATTGCAAAGTTTCCTTAATTAATATTCAAATGTTGTTATATAATTTTTTTAACTTATGAAACACAATTTCTTGTTCCTTTTTTGCAACAACAACAACAACAACAATTGTAATAATAATAATAATAAATCTTATTTGACAGCAGGATTTTGTATTTAATTTTTTACTTAAACAGCATTTTAGAATTACTTACATGATAATAAAAATTTATTACTTTATTTCCAAAAATGTAAGATTTGTTTTTTATTTCACATCAAAAGAACAAGAAATTCTATTACTTTATATCCGGAAAATTAATGAAATATCTTACTAAAGTCAAAGATTTTCTTAATTTTTAGTTAAATTTCATACTTTATATTTTGAGATTTTTGGCCCAAAAAACTCTTTTTCTGGGCAACAATGACAAAAATAAAAAATAAAAAACAAAAATAAACTTGCTTGAAAATAACTTATCCAAATTAATCGCCAGAAAATGAATTTTATATTTTGAAATAACATGTCCAAAAAAATATTTTTAATGGGCAACAAAAAACTCTCCAGAAAATTAACTTTATTTTTTGAAAATTTTTTGCCCAAGAAATCCTTTTTCGGGGAAAAAAATGTTGGGGGTGGGGGGATGGGAATCGACGCTAGTGGTGGTGATAGTGTTAGAAGTATAAATAAATCTTATTTTATTAAGACCCATTATCTCAAACTCGAAGGGAATCTTTGCCGGTGGAAAAGTGATGGTGATAGTGGTATAATTAAATATTATTTTTATTAATACCCACTAGTGCTTAACCCGCCGATGCACGGAGCGAATTGAAATGGATGGTTTAAATTCATTCGATGTAAGTGTAAAATTATTAATTTATTAATGTAACATAGTCAACACGAGTAAATTTAAAACAAAGGGCATGGATATACTCACCTCGTTTTATTTATTAGTTCACCTTACTAAAAATGTTATCACAAAAATGTCAATATTATCCTTAAACCCTACACCCTCAAATACTTCATATCCTTCAACTCTTCACCACCACTCCATCCGTCGCCAATAACCGCCGCCACTGCCATGGCCACCGTCTATTGAAGAACATAAACAAAACATGCACACAAAAATACGCTGCCGTCGCCGTGCCATTGAGAAAAGAAAAGGAAATACCTTGAAATTGTTCGAACCAAACTTTAGAACATAAAATATATGTTTAAAAAATCGATTCGAACACAAAATACAACTGCAAAAAATTAATTCGTCACAAAATACATGTTCGGAAAATTGATCTGAACTCCCCCTCTGAGACTTGTTTGATTTTTTTTTTTCGAACAACGTTGTATTGTTCGATCAAAAAGTTCAAATACATGACATATGCTCGAGAAACCAAAGACGAACACCTTTATTTTGCATTTGTTTCTTACCCTTTATCGCCCAGATCCATCACTTACCTTTCACCACCCATCGTATTTTTTATTCTTCCTGTTGACGGTGGCGGCGACGGTGTGATGGGCGATGATAATGGCAAAATTGGAGTGGTGGTGAAGGGCTAGAGAAGGTGATGTGTTTGAGGGTGTAGTATTTTGCGGGTTTGTTAATTTTCTCTTATTGGGGTGAACTCATGAATAGATGGGGTGCCTATATCCGCACCCTAAAACAAATTGAAGGTAAATAACTCCACATTTATATACTATGAAACAAATTTTTGCATATTATACGTCAAATTACAGTTTAACTCACATGAAAATAGTTTCAAGCTCTTCCATTTAGTTAGTCGCGAAACAATCAAATCAGTCACTTCTATTACAAATCATTGAGTCCATCTCCCTGTATAGTCTTTGTATCAAACTCAAAGTGAAGATCTTATAATAAGTTTAGACTTTTTTAATTATTGGTATACGTTGTACTTGTTTGTCAACATATATACGAAAGTTTATCATTAGATTATGTCATAATCAATCACATCAATTTGTTTGAGTACAACTTAAGTACAACTGAATAATCTAGTTGTACTTTATTCGTACTTTGTTGTACGTTTTATTTTAGATATAATTTATATTAACATAATTATATAATTATTAAATAAACCACTAACCAAAAAAATATAATACTTGTAATATAAGTTTGAAAAAAAAATTAACTAAATAAATACAAAAAATTGCATGTAGATTATAAATATATATTAATTAACTTAAAATTAAAAAATTCACAAAATCATATATATTATAAATAATATAAAATAAATCATATATTTTAAAATTGGATTAAAATATTAGAAATTCTAAATAATTATTTAATAAAAAAAAAGAAATATTATAAAATAATAAAACTAATCATATAAGAATATGAAATATGTTAAATATATATAAGAAATATATTTTATATACAAATACTTATCCAGTAATTTAAAAAAAATTAGGAAGATAGTAATAATTTAACTAATATAAAATAAATCTTATTTCACAATAATTCTATACAATAGATTAAGAATAATCTAAATCCTGAATAATCATTTCCTAAATTCTAAAAGTAACAAAACACACTTAAAATGCTATAAATAACAAAATAATCAGAAAATATGAATTTAGTTCAATAAATATAACATATATGTTTCAATTATAAATAATTCTTAATAATTTCTAAAATAAAATAAAATATAAATGTAAATATTATAATATAATATAATAATATAAATATGAAATTAATTTGAAATCAGATAAAGATATAATAAAATTATCATTAGTTTCTAAATATTTAGTTTAAAGACATTGAAAGAATAAATTGACGATAGTGATAAAGTAAATTAAGTAAATATATAAAAGTTAATTTTAAATAGTTTTTTATCTATTGAAAGTTGATAATAAAACAATAACAAAAATCAAGAAGTTATAAAATATAATAAAATAAATCTTAAAATATTTTAAAACAAAAAGTAATATACTTAATTAATGTTATATTATAAAAAATAATCTCCTAAATCTAGAAATAAAAAAAAATATAAATATTGTAAAAATATAAAAAAATACTACAAAAATGGAAAAATAAATATAAATGAGGCATCGTATTAAAATCTTAATTGAGGGCCTTTGTATTCTATTTTACTATAGATGTATTTTTTAAATCAGCCCAGTAATTGACTCGAGATAGCCATTGAGTAATTAACCACCAAGTCATCGAGTCAGTTGATGAACCTGATAATAAATTAAAATTTATATATAGATTTCAGTTTATACGAAAGTAATTATATAACCAAGTGTAATAAATCATTTATGTGTGGATTTCTAACGTTAAATACTTAAATTAATAGTAATTAGTCACAAATTATTATATACACACGTTCATAAACAATTATTTAGTTAAGAATTTTAAAATAATGTATTGAATTGTTTATATTATGCGATTATATAATCATTTTTTTGTTCTGGACACATATAATTTTGATTTCAAGTTTTAATTAAATAATTGTATAAAGTTATTAACCTTTCACTTATGTTCATAATATAATTTTTTAGTTTTTTTTAGGAAAAAAAAAAGAAAAAAGAAAAAAAAAAGTGTCATTGTCAAGTTTGTGACACGTTTAGGGTCAAAGTTTAGGTCATCCGAGTTTTAGTCGAGTCATATATAGAAAATTGAAAGATATGACGCTATTAGGTTTGTCCTCGTATCATCTGGTCTAATCAACAAATAAAATTATGAAAGAAAAGACAAGTTCTTGTTACATATTATACATTTTTTTTGTCTTCCTTCCATCAATTTTCTAGTTGTACTCATACTATCTTTTTTTTTAGTTAACAAAATTATTAAAATTTTAAAATCAAGTTATAAATTTTATATTTTTTTTATTCATTTTATCTTCTTCCCAATTTTTTTTTCATTATATTATATTCTTGTAATTTTTGATTATTTTTATATTTAGTTAATAATTTTATAATTTAATGGTACTTTTTGTAGCTATGAACTCATATTTAATTTTATAATATTAGCAATTTTTTGGTTTATTTTTTATTTTTTTTGTATTTATTAAATAAATATTTTTAATTTATAATATTAACAACTTTTTCGGGCTTTGCAGATTTATAAACTAATTATTTAGACTTATTTATATATTACATATTTTATATTTCAGATTTCTTACACACACACACACAATATTTTGTAGCTACTATTATTGTTTTTTTATTTTATTTTATATTTTATTGATTATTTTATTTTTATTTTTAATAATTTTATAGAATCTGATTATGATTTTTTTGAGTTAATTTAACTTATTTTATGAATTTCCTCTTTAATTTTATTTGATTGCTGAATTCTCGGTTTTTTTTCATATTTATAAAATAAATATTTAAAATTTAATTATAAGTTCTTATATTTTTATCTATATGATTTTATTAATATTTTCAATTTTATTTAAAGCATTTGAAAAAATAATGTTTTACTTTTGCTTTTTTGGGTTATTCAAGTTTATTAACTAATTATACATATATTCATATACTTATTTTAAATAATTCTTATATTTTATATTTTCTTCAAAAAATTATATTATTTTTATTTTTCTCAGATCTTATTTATTATTATATATAATTCTTCTATATATTTAATATTTTCTTTACATAAATCATAATCTCCAAAATAATATTTACATAAATAATTATATAAATAATAAATATGTATACTACAAATAGTAAGTAAAATGGGCGGGAAAATTTTGAGAAATATTCATAGAAACACTAGTCCTTTAATATATATATATATATATATATATATATATATATATATATATATATATATATATATATATATATTAATATAGATATAGATTATATCAAATTGGAAAAAACCCCTTTCAAGGTGAGATATATAAAGAATTTTACATTTCAAATTTCTTGGTTCATATATCTCAAAATCAAATCACAGGAGAGACCACATCCAAGATAATTTTGAATTCTCGTCTTTGATTGCTTAATTATATCTATTACGATGCCAACCTCTTATATAGAGACTACATAGTAATCTAGAATCCCATAATTGTCATTGTAATAAAACATTAGTTGGATTAGGTGGCGGATACAGAGAGGTGATGCAATCCTTTACTGGTGTCAAAGTGATGCCCCCCAAACTTGATGTATAGTTTTGGTGACATCTTGATGCTGCCGCTGCAAGTCATTATACAGTTCACCCTGCTGCACCTTACTATGTACTCCCTAAACCTTCCCACACAATATACAAAATCTTAACCTCGTCAACATACAAAATCTTCACTCTCCACTATCCTACAAAGACTACGGCGATGAGTTTTTAGAATTCAAGCAAATACAAACCTCGAAGCTTCCAAAATAGACTTGAAGGTACACAAAAACTCTACACTTATTTGATTTTTATTTATTTTTTGTGTGTAGCAGTTATGATTTGTATAGAAAAATTACGCACTTTCGAACTTATTATATTTGGTTTTTTTATCTATTAGAATTTGTTAGAATTATTTAATTCTTTTCCCCAATTTTGTGTTACTGTTTCTGAATGAACTCTAATTATATTATATTTTATTTATCTGTAAAATTTGTATATTCGTATTGATCTGGATTGAGTTGCAGACCATCAACAACAATTTGGTATTATGAGAAGAAGAATACATATATCAGGGAATGGAACCACCATTTCTCATTATGAGTTTTGTAATAGACCACAAATGAATTCAGACCACCAAATGTTAGATACATGTAAATGATCATTGATATTCCAAGGAATATTTATAAAATTGTGTTTTACACCTTAATGATTGTCATATTTTCATTGATTTTCCAAGGAATATTTAGAAAATTATGTTTTACACCTTAATGATTGTCATATTTCAATCACAAAGGTGCGTAGGAATTAAACCTGTCTAGGAAGTAAGCAAATGGAGCCAATGCAATAGTGAAAAATGCCTGTCGATAGACAACAAAAACATAAGGACTCGTTCCATTTGAGATTACTGCCTTAGAAAATATGGCCATGCTTGCATATGCAAGTTTCACAAATATCTATTGGGATTACAGCAGCAAACTTAGGATAACAATGGGGAATAATTCAAACTAATAGAAAACAGCAAACAACAAACAGTAAGAACAAATAAATAAAAGCAAACGAAAGATGTCGAGGCGAGCGAACTCTTTCTTAAGATTCTTATTGCCCCGAACTACGTGCTCACGGTTGAATGGCAACGAATCTCCCAAGATACAACGACGAACGGATCTGGGCGGAGCAGTCGACCCAGGCAACCTGGCGAACGAGAACTGGGCAGACAACTAAGCAAAACCCTAATTGCAAGACTATATGATGCGTGAGGCAAGTATGAAAATTGTGAGATGCTTATGATTTTCGCATGCTGAAATACAGTGCAGGAGGGGGGTATTTATAGTTGTAAGAGGACCAATAATTAAGGAAGGATAAACACAGGAATTAGGATTGTTATACAGGTCAAATTCCTATTCTTTCTGTAACATCCATACATCCAATGCATATATTTTTTTTTTTTATTTACAATCATGCATTTAAAAATAATCTTAGTCCCAATCTCGTCACTATAAATTATTTTATACTTTAGTTCTAATTGATTTAAGAAACTCTATATAATAAAAATTTCTAGTGCGATTGTTTAATATATTATACCTCAATTTTAAAGACTATTATATTATATTCGTATTCTATATAAATTATCTAAAATTATTTTAAAATCTTATTATAATCAAATTAATAAATTCTAGTTTTAAATAATCTAAGAACTCTAATTAAGTGAATTTATGATTCAATTTCAAATAAAATTATATTATCACTTTCTAAGAAAATATTATAATTATTTAGTAATGTAATTATTTATTTAAATTACTATTAAGTCGTATATGAAATAAATCTCGATTTCTGAAAATTATTATAATTTAGTTATATTATAACTATTTTACTTATTAAATACTATTGGGTCGTTCACGGAATTATTTTAGTTTTAATTTTACGTCGTCTAGTGGATCGTTTTTATTTTGGACATGAAAACGAGCCCAATCGAAGCCCAAATACTAGCCCTAACCCAACAAGACCCTACCCAAACTTTCCTAAATTAAAGACCATCTTTAGTTTATAAGGAATCCAACCAAGTTCAGTTTTTTTTTTTTTCACAACTCTACCAATCGGCCGCACTAGGTAAATTGCTACTGTTTCTTTCTTCTTCTTATTCTGATATTTTTTTTTTCTTTTTCTCAAACACACACCAACGATCTCAGTCCCCTGTTCCGGCAGCCATCGCAACCGAAACGGCTGCCGATTTCTATCATCAACCATACCAACATCACGACATCTTTAACATCAAACGGAACCGGGCAAACCAACCCATCACCCTCAGCAACTCAGACCCGAAACCATCCCAACAAACCCCCACGGCAGCCTCCAACGCCGAACCACCGCCACCAAACCCATGCTGTAAACCTGTACGCCGCTCGACGTCTCGCCGACGTGCTGCCACCACGAACAACTGTCCATCGTCGCACCAACACCAGTGGCCACGATTTCATCTTCGCCATAGCCAAACATCACAACCGCCACAACCCGCTTCAACCCACGTCAACCCAAACCCGACTGCCGTC
>BMAC01000071.1:1092981-1112277 GCA_014905375.1 Phtheirospermum japonicum
GACAACAAACCCCACAGCCCCACATCGAACCTGCCACCACCATTAAGCCCACGCAGCCGAGTCACATCATCGTCGCCACCAGCCCCCATTCCCTCTAGCATTACATAGAATTGATCCCGATTTATACTTTTCGTAAACGGATCCGCTAAATTCTCCTTTGACTTCACATAGTCAATGGAGATTATACCTCTTGAGATCAATTCTCTAACGGTATTATACCTCCGATGAATATGTCGCGACTTACCATTGTACATCTCACTATAAGCCCTCGCGATAGCAGCTTGATTATCGCAGTGTATCATGATAGGCGATACTGGATTACTCCAACATGGAATATCTTCGAGAAAACTTCGAAGCCACTCAGCTTCTTCACCAGCCTTATCCATGGCTATGAACTCTTATTCCATGGTGGACCGGGCTATGCAAGTCTTTTTTGTAGATCTCCAAGACAGCTCCTCCCCCAATGGTAAACACGTACCCACTTGTGGAGTGTGAATCCTTGGAATCCGATATACAGTTAGCATCGCAATACCCTTCCAAAACACCTAGATATCTTGCATAATGCAGCTCATAACTCTGGGTATATCTTAAGTATCGCAATACTCTAACCAACCCAGCCCAGTGAGCACTGTTCGGATTGCTCGTGAACCTACTTAATTTGTTCACTGAATAAGCTAGATCGGGCCTCGTACAATTAGTCAAGTACATTAAACTCCCAATTATCCTATCATAATCCAACTGTGTCACTAGATCACCTTTGTTTTTCACTAAACGAGGTTATCATCAAATGGGGTTTTTGCAGTTTCACTATCCAACGCATTAAACTTCTTAAGAACGTTCTCTACATAGTGAGATTGAGACAAAATTATGCCATTCACATTTTTTATGATCTTGATCCCAAGAATCACGTCAGCTAACCCCATATCCTTCATGTCAAAGTTGTCTTTCAACATGTTTTTGGTGTTCGTGATCACATCACTAGAATTACTCAGAATCAACATGTCATCAACATACAGACAAACAATGACAAAGGAACTAAGTGTGTTTTTCACATAAACACACTTATCACATTCATTTATGCGAAATCCATTAGACAACATCACAGTATCAAACTTGATATGCCACTGCTTTGGTGCTTGTTTCAACCCATACAATGATTTAACAAGTCTACACACCTTTTTCTCTTGACCCGGAACTACAAACCCTTCAGGCTGTTCCATATAAATCTCTTCGTCTAGCTCACCATTCAGAAATGATGTTTTCACATCCATTTGGTGAATCTCAAGATTGTGCAGTGCAGCAATCGCCAAAATCACTCTAATCGAGGTGATTCTCGTTACAGGTGAGTAGGTATCGAAGAATTCATATCCTTATTTTTGTTTAAAGCCTTTGGCCACTAGCCTAGCTTTGTACTTATCGATGGAGCCATCAGATCTATACTTCTTCCTAAGAACCCACTTGCAACCAAGAGGTTTAGTTCCTTGAGGAAGATCCGACAATTCCCAAGTATGATTCTGCATGATGGAATCAATCTCTGAATTTATAGCTTCCTTCCACATAGGAGCGTCCGGACAAGACAATGCTTCTTGAATGGAGCGAGGTTTGTTATCTAACATATAGATCATGAACTCCGGTCCAAACGTCTTTGCAATATTAGTCCTCTTGCTTCGCCTAAGTTCGTCACCATCACTATCTTGTGACTCACTTTGAACTTCAGGTGGTTCATCTTCACGAGTCCTTTTAGAGGAAATCTCGTTCCTTTCCTTACAAGGATATATGTGTTCAAAGAACACTACATTTCTAGACTCTATAGTAGTTCCCTCAACTACATCAGGTATCTCAGACATATGCACTAGAAATCTATATGCAGAGCTATTCTTTGCATATCCAATGAAGATGTAATCGACCGTCTTCGGTCCTATCTTCACTTGCTTAGGTTCAGGCACCCTTACCTTACCTTAATTCGAGGGTTCAGTTGATTTTCAACTTCATTCTTGAAGACTTTAAACGCATCAATTGCTTCATCCTTGCCACTTAATAAATAAACATGTCAAAACCTTGTGCAGTCATCAATAAAAGTAACGAAATACTATTTACCACCTCTAGTTTGCACAAGTTTCATATCACAAATATCAGTGTGAATTAACTCTAGAGGACTCGAACTTCTTTCAACCGAATTAAAAGAAGTTTTTACCATTTTTGCTTCAACACAAATTTCACACTTGTGTTTTGAGTCAAACTTTACGTTGTTTAGAAAATTCGCCTTTACTAATTTCGTAATTGATTTAATGTTGACGTGTCCAAGTCTAACATGCCATAAATCACATGACTCAACAACATACGAAGAAGCAATGACTTTATTATTAATAACTGGGCGTTTAGCCATTATATTCAACTTAAAAAGTCCCTTCTCGAGGTGAACTTTAGCTAGAAACTCCCCAATCTTAGTGAGAACAACTTGACCAGACTCAAATACTAGCCTAAACCCATGCTGGACAAGCAGGGACCCAGAGACAAGATTCTTCCTAATATCAGGAACATGCAGCACATCCTTCAAAGTCAATTCTAGACCAGACGTCATCTTCAGCAGCACCTTACCAACTCCAGCAACTTCAGCAGTCGATGAGTTACCCATATGGAGACTCCTTTCAGAAACAAAGGTATAGTCAGAAAATACCTCTCGATCAGAGCAAACATGACAAATAGCTCCAGTATCTGTGAACCACTCTCTTGGATTATAAACCAAGTTAACCTCCATCACAACCACGCAAAGATATAGCTCGGACATCTCTTCAGTGATGATGTTTGCTGCATTCCGACTGTCCTTGCGTGGTTTTCGGCAATCTTTCTCCATGTGTCCAGGCTTACCACAGTTGTGGCAGTTGCCTTCGAACCTCTTGGCCTTCTTCTGATTCACTTTTCCTTGGCCTTAGTGCTTACGCTTTTTTCCCAGAATCAGCTTCCGCCAAGTGAGCTTTTGCCTCCATCGTCAAGGTCTTGTCGTACTTCGTCGTGGATTTTTTATTTCCTTCCTCGACACGCAGCTTGACAATTAGCTTCTCCAAAGTCATTTGCTTTGACTTGTGCTTGAGATAGTACTTGAAATCTCTCCAACTTGGTGGTAGCTTCTCAACAATAGCCATCACTTGGAAGTTTTCACACACGTGCATACCTTCAGCATGTATGCTTTGCAAAATCATTTGAAACTCTTGGAGTTGACTCATCACAGTTTTCGAATCAGCCATGACAAACTCCAAGAACCGTCCGACAATAAACTTCTTAGTGCCGACGTCATCCACCTTGTACTTATTTTCCAAAGACGTCCATAGCTCTTTAGCGGTACTCTTGACCGAACTATAAACCCCATACAGCGCATTGTCCAATCCATTCAGGATATAATACCTGCATAGATAGTCCCCTTGTGTCCACGCATCAAGGGCGACTCTACGATCGAAACTCGTATCATCAGCACTCACAACAGGTGCATCCTTGATCAAAAATTGAGACAAATTCAAGGTAGTTAAATAAAAACCCATCTTTTGTTGCCAAGTTTTAAAATTATGACCATTGAACTTCTCAAGACGTTCGGCATGTGCAGCAACAGTGGCGAGAATCACAGTACCGAAAGGAATTGAGCCAGAACCAGATCCAAAGGTGAATGGAGAAGACTGCGAGGGACCGCCGGAGAACAGATCGGATGATCCAGTGCCAAAGGAGGGCATCAAGGAGTTCGTATTCGCAGGTGCAGTCGAGTTCATCGTGGAGGGCGCAGTCGAGGAGGTTGAAGCAGGCAGCATCGGGTTGTTCGTTGCAGAAGTGGTATCCATCAGTTCAAATTACAAATAAGAATCTTAAGCTATTGGGATTACAGCAGTAAACTTGGGATAACAGCGGGGAATAATTCAAACTAATAGAAAACAGCAAACAGCAAGAACAAATAAATAAAAGCAAATGAAAGATGTCGAGGCGAGCGAACTCTTTCCTTAAGATTCTTATTACCCCGAACTATGTGCTCACGGTTGAATGGCAATGAATCTCCCAAGATACAACGACGAATGGAGCTGGGCGGAGCAGTCGACCCAGGCAACCTGGCGAACGAGAACTGGGCAAACAACTAAGCAAAACCCTAATTGCAAGACTATATATGATGCGTGAGGCAAGTATGAAAATCGTGAGATGCTTATGATTTTCGGATGCTGAAATACAGTGCAGGAGGGGGGTATTTATAGTTGTAAGAGGACCAATAATTAAGGAAGGATAAACACAGGAATTAGGATTCCTATACAGGTCAAATTCCTATTCTTTCTCTACAAGAAAGACTGGAGTATTCTGGAACTGGTCCAAAACATAAACCCAGACCCAGCTAGACTATACGAACCAAGAACCACGTGCGTGAAAAAATGCGAGAATGAAAGCAGAATGCGGACCGCGAGCCACGGACCACGGGCCCGAGCCCGAGCCGTGCCGGGCGGGCGGGTGGTGGCGCGTGTGTGGGGGGTTCCCCACCCCACTCAACTTGTAACCAATACCCATTTCACTTCATTTAATAAAGCCATCCACAAATGGGTCTCCTTCCTATGTGGGACTTTCCATATACCAAATGGAAATCCTACTCCCTCTTCAACTTTCAAATTTACTTCTTAAATGTCCAACTTTGAACATTGATTACTCACTCATCCCATCATGGATTTGTGAAAGTAAATATACTACGTTTATCACTCACAACGTAGATTAAGAATATGAAGCTCATTTTCGAAAACAACGAACTTTCCATACTTGGAATATTGGACCAAAGTTATCAAAAATAACCTCCCAAATGTCCAAATTCCCAATAATATCATTCTCAAACAAAACTTATTTTTATCTAATATATTCACAAGCCCATGATATGCCTTCACTCAGCAATTTTCTTTTGTGTTTGATGTGTGTGTTCAAAGCACAACTTTCTCGAGTTTAAATAGAGAGAGCACGTATTTCATAACACCATCTTTTAGCACAATTCTCATTATGTTTTTATTACAGGTTAATTCATGTAGATGATAATTACTTCTTTTTGTATGAATATTCGTTTAAGTGAGGGTTAAAGTTCATCCCTAATTAACTAGGAGCACATATTATAATTAGGTTTAAAATCTCAAAATATTCATTTATATTTTTTTTCTTTTATACCTTAATATTCATCACATTTCATTGGAGATTCATTTTTGTATTACGGGTTTTTTCATGTAAATGATAATTACTTTATTTGTTTTTATAAACATTCGTTTGAGCGAGGATTAAAGTTCATCTGTAATTAGCTAGGAGCACATATTATAATTAGATTTAGAATCTCTATGATTCATTTATATTTAATCTTTGTTTTACACTTTAATTTTCATCACATCATCATTGGAGATTCATTATACTCTTATTACGGGTTTTTTCATGTAAATGATAATTACTCATTTTTTAATGAATATTCGTTTGAGCAAGGATTAAAATTCATCTGTAATTAGATAGGGGCACATGTTATAATTAGGTTTAGAATCTCCATGATTCATTTATATTTTAAAATTTTGTTTTACACCTTATTGTTCATCACATTTTCATTGGAGGTGCATTGTATTTCTATTACGGGTTAATTCTTGTAAATGATAATTACTTCTTTTTGTATGAATATTCATTTACGCGAGGGTTCAAGTTCATATGTAATTAGCTAGGAGCACATATTATAGTTAGGTTTAGAATCTACAATATTTATTTATATTTTAATTTTTTGTTTTACACCTTAATATTCATCACATTTTCACTGGAGATTCATTATTTTTGTATTATGGGTTCTTTCATGTAAATGATATTTACTTTTTTTTTATGAATATACATTTGAGCAAAGATTAAAGTTCATCTGTAATTAGCTAGGGGCACATATTATAATTAGGTTTAGAATCTCCATGATTCATCTCTGTCTTAGAATTTTGTTTTACACCTTTGATCACATTTTCATTGGGGATTCCTTATATTTGTATTAAAGGTTCATTCATGTAAATGATAATTACTTCTATTTTTATGAATATTATTTTAAGTGAGGAATAAAGTTTATATGCAATTAGTTGGGGATGCGTATTATAATTAGGTTTATGAATATTATTACACACTTTAATGTTCTATTCTATTCGTGTTCAATATTTTAATTATTTTTTATTTATTTGTAGGTAAATGGCTAGAACTAAATCTAGCAGAGATCCTAGAAAAGGTAATAATACCAACGGTATTCCATTTCTGGAGCGTCAACATCGACCAGTAACATTGGCACAGCCTAGAAGAGTATTGGATGAAATGAGGCAACAACAAACGCATCAAGAGAATGATATTGGAAAAAAGAAGAGAACATCCTCCGGCAATAGAATATTTACAAGGATGTCGCCTAAAAAGTTGTTTGAAATGATCCCCAAGTTATCACCAAATCAAAGACAGGCAGTTAAAGATATCGGATTTAGGTCATTGTTGGAAATAAAATTAAATGAATGTGATGGCAAGCTCTGTAGGTATCTTGTAGAAAGTTTTGACGTGTGTCGATGTGGTTTTTCAAAAAGAAGATATAATTCTCATCGAGGAAGACGTTCTATGCACCTTAGATTTCTCTAGAGGTGGACTTGCTATTGTGGAGGAAAATGCAAATGAGATAGGAGAATACATGGAACTATTGGCGAAATAGCGAGAGAGATGGGGAATAGAACTGGGTTCTCCAATTACGTGCAATATGACAGATAAAATAATTGAATGGGGTGATTATGGAGACTAGTTCAAATGAGACTTTGTAGTCTTCAGTATGTCAAGCATCATAAAAGGACACAACAATAGGAAATCAAACTACAAGATTTTGTATTCGTTGATCGATGTAAATACAATAAAAGATCTCAATTGGTGTGCATATACATTGATTAGTCTACTGGGAGCTGTTGAAAGTTGGAGAATAACCCAACTTCTAATTTCACCAGTCCACTTATATTTTCACTGGTAATGTTTCACGTCTATTTACTTTAATTAATTTAATGAAACCAAGTTCATCGGTTGTATACTAGAAAATTGATGATGCAAAAACACAAAATTCACAGTAGTTTGAATTCAGTTGTAATAACAAGGATGTCACCTAAAAAGTTCACATATTGATATAATTTATATACTTTATAAGTAAAAGTTCATTCATCTATTATTAAAATTCCATTCATAATTATTAAACATTCATAATATATCTCATTGGAATATTACAAATCTAAATTGAATGGTCATCTCTTTGCAGCTCTCATATCTTTACAGGGTGCAATTCAAGGGAAGACATGATGATAGAACATTTCCAATACTCTCTTGTTGGAGTTCACAGGCTATCCGAGAAAGAGTGAGAGATGAATAGTGGGCTGGGGGGTTTGGTAAAGGATTTGTTTTAAAAAGAATAAGAAGAGCGCAAGAAGAACATGGTGAGCGAGCGATAATAAATATTGGTGATGTACAATAATAGCATAGGAACGATAGAAAATGCAAAGGTAATATTTAAAATTAATTTGTGCACTAATATTTTTTAAAATATTCATTAACATATGTAATTGTTTATATAGGTGTCAGTTCACAAGTTGTCATCTGCCTTTAACACTATCGCTTCTTCGCTACTTGAAATTAGAGATGCCATGCTGGAAATAGGGTTAGACCAACCAAAAGCAACTGAAACAATTAGGAGAGAATTTGACACATGGTCTGAGATGTTTAATAATGCCTTACACACTCAAACACAACCAATTCTTACACCGGTTAGTCCCATATAAATGGATGATGATATTTTCAATGATCTAGCATTCCTAGATGTAGTGATGAGGCTCAAAGTAGCATTTGCTGCAGCGAATAAGAGCTTTGACATTCCATCATTTTCATTAGGTCTGACACAAGATGAGACAACACCTCAATGACAGGTGACGATAGAGGGTGCAACTGTATGGGGTGTAAGTTTACTACAAGAACAAGTTCAAACGAAGGGTTATTTAACAAAAGCAAGCAAAATGAGTAGTTTGAGCTCGTATGTTCGTTACATCATCATTTATAGTTCTTTAGTTGTTTGGTAGAAGTTCGTTGATTTTTTTATTTTGCATATGTTTCAGTGGACTTCAAGGAGTAGAACAATATGGACCACGAACACCATCTGCCCAGTTTTTACAGGCGAATTCAACTCACAACAATGCAAAAACTTTTGATAAGTGTGTTCAATATGCCAATACAAAAATTTAAGATGTCATGTGAGTTTTATGTTGTAGTTGCGAAAAATTTATTATAACATATAATTTACACACGTTATGTTTTAAGGATAATTGATGAATCTGAATCTGAAATTGACAATGTCAAGAAAATAAAGAGGCCACAAAGAAAGTACAAGAACCTTCCGATGAATTGCAGGTCTCTGTTTTGGATAGAGAACAATGGAAAGTTTGAAGTCTCAACAAGAGAAAAGTTAATATCTGATTACGCCTTTTTGGATCCTACGCCAGACAATCCCACAGAGTAATTTCAACAATTATATATATATATATATATAGCTATGCTTAAAAATAGTGAAACCATAGTTATAACAATGCTTTTATATTTATGGAAATAGTGTCCATTATATAAACTATGAATGTTCATCTATTGTCTGTAGATGTTCAGAAAGTGCTTATTTTTTCCTCGTTTGTAACACACTTCTTTGTTGTTGTTTTTCACAGTGAGTTGTTATTCGAAACTAATGATTATCTGACTACTAGAGACCAGATCCAAAATCTGAGAGAAAGGGAGGTTGCGGATGTATTTGTGAATATATGGTGTTTAGTGATGAATTTGGCTGACATTAGGCATGCAATGGGTCAACCAAAGAGAGTATTTTTCTCAACAAGATTATATGTAAGTATATATTTTGAACATAAAAATAGGGTAGCAGTATTTCATTAGCTATTAACTAATATTTATGTTTTTATTTCAAGTTCTAATTAGAGCCGCACTCTGAATACATGCACCTTATCAGCCAAGATGAGCGTCAGCGAAACTTCAACAATTTAATAGATGTCAAATTGCAAGCCATCTCGAATCTCGACATAAGTGATGTCGATCTGGTAAGATCTAAAACACATTTTATATGAAAAAAAATTAGTTATACAAATACATGCTAACAATTATGATAAAAAAAATAAGGTTTTTTCCACAATCCTTCAGAGAGGACACTTTTTCCTAGTCTTTCGAAATTTGAAAAAAAGCAAAATCGAGATCATCGATAACATGAAACTACAAAAAGCGATTCGGGTTCATGACATGTATGCTGATTGTCCCCAAAAAAATCGTAAGATATCAGTTATATTAGTATTTTTGTTTTCATTTAAAAAATGTAAATCAATTATTTTGTGTTGATTGAAAATATAAACCCATTAAATATGTGCAGGCTAATGCATTTGGTCTATATTTGGGAGAAAAGAAAATACAATCGCACAACAAGATACAAAGTTATGGAATAGAATTGCTTCATATGGCTTGGATAACAAACGATAATTATAAAGATTGTGGAATTTATTGCATGAGGCACATGGAGACATATAAGAGTATTCAAAAGGACTAGAAACCTGGTTTCAAGAAAGGAGAATAATATGAAAATGTATGCGTTAAATCTTATTTTTCCATCTAATGTCAAGATATTTGGTTTTAAAACAAACTCATAGCTACATTAATGATGGTACCGTTTGTAGGACCACTTCCTCATATTTCTTAGAGCAAAGTACTGTTCCAGCATATTGATGTTAGATGCCAATTCACGCAACGATGCAGTTCGAAGAGCAACGAGGAAAGAGTTTGTTGAAAAAAAAAGACGTTTTATATGTGGATTTTGATTAAATAATTTGCATTTCTCATAATAATACTGAACAGACTATTTGTGTGATGATACATTTGTTTTATTAGTTTGGGTTTTTTTATGTGTATGAGTTGGATTTAATGTTTAAAATTTTTGCGTTCATTGTCTAATTACAATATGTTCTTCATGGTTAAGAGTTGGGTTCTTTTTTTAGAAGTTTTGAGTTCATTACGAAGAACAAAACTTTTAATTTAGTCACATTTTCTTGCCGTGGATGATACAACGCGTTTTTTTACTTGCTATTGACTCCCTTAATTTAACAGAACTACGTGAATCAGTCCAGAATTGGAGAAACTTTAAAAGTTCTTCAACTTATTAATATATTTGTTAATATATTTAGAGTTCATTATTATGTTCTTGGATGTTCGACAAACTAAGAGTTAAAATCCGTTAGCTCCAAATGCAATCTATTATTTTCTATTTATTAATAAGGTCACCTTTAGAAAGATATAACTAAGAATAAGAAATCTATTGTGTCAGAAAAATAAGAATGACTAATGTATATAAATTTATAAACATAAGAAAGATGACGGATAAAGAAAACTGGAAAAAGAAATGAGAGAGAACAATTTGTTAATTTGATAATAACAATAATTAGAGAGATCAATCTAGTAATTGATGTTAAATATGATAAAAAGATCACAAAAGAAAAGAAAGAAAGAAAAGACTGGGGTGGTGAATAGATAGTCCATCAAATCTATATCTAATGTTCGTCATTTTATGTACGCTTTACGCTCGAAGAAATTGCAATTTATGCAAAAGAAAAAAGAAAAAAGGTCCATTAATCTATTATTAGATGTTCTTCATAGCCAAACGACAAGTTCACTAAACTACAAGTTGAGCTACAAGACAACCATTCTCACTACATATTATTATAGATTGCAAGGTGGAGTTGGAATGAAACTTGAATCTAAACAAACAGGAACCAACTCTGAGCATCCCACAGTAGGATGAGCAAAATAACCATTTGGAACTGCTTGTGAAATAATTTTCAATAAATGATAAATTGACAAACTTACTCAATAACATGTTAATTAAACAATTTAAATGATGCTAATAATAAATATAACTAGTTTAATCAATCTACATAGAACTTTGTACAGCAATCTTAGATTTCTTTGAAACCAACTCATCACTCTTCCTTCAACTTTTTGCTAGATTTGACTGTTTTTCAATTGTGCTCTTTAATCTCTTTTTGTGGATACCTGTTTGTCTAGTAGAAACTGAATTTTGTATTTTTGCGCAAGTAGAGGACATTGTGTCAACTTCTACATAAACCTGGCTAACTTCTTCTATAACTTTCTTCTTAGTTGATTCGAAAGCTTCCTCGCAATGTTGTTGGGCCTTCAAATTAAGTTCGCTAGCTGAAATCAACTGATGAAAATCTCTGATCATTTGTATCCTCCAAAGTGAAGAAGGTAAGTTGGTCCCATCAAGTGATAAAATAGTCTGGACGCTTTTATTATGAATTAATCCTTTACCCCATCGCTTGAAAATATATTTGTTGGAAATTTCTTAGACGCTATGCACATTAAAAACATGCAAACAGTGACAAAAATGAATACCAAACTACACAGGTGGAAAAAATAAACTACTGGAATGAAAATGTGTATTTATTTTCACCATAATGGGCTCATGTACAGCAAAAATGAAAAAGAAGTTCATTATTTTTAATCCTTTTTTTTTTAAAGTAAGAACGTTAAATGTAAATATGTAGGTTACACAAAAGGTACCTCCAGAGAAAGCTTGCAAGTGTAAGATATAGTCATTTTTGTAGCATCAAAAATCACTTGGTGACGATAAGATCAGTATCAGGACGCCACACATGGTATGTAAGAATATTAAGATCGCATGACACAAAACTTTGATGATAAGAGCAACCCTTGATATACTGCTCTTGAAACATTTTAAAAATCTCCAATGTATAAATTTATTTAGTGTGACAAAGTAATTTTACATTATCCAAAAATATTTTAGGTTCACCCTACAAACAACGCAAATCCTCTGCGTTTTCGTTACTCCTCATTCCGAAACCACATCAATAAAATAATTGTAAAAATCACAAAGACCAGCGGTTCAAAAAAGTCGCCTAGACACATCATAATTGGTTAACTCACTTCTTTGCTATGATAAATGTCGCCTGAGAAGATATCTTTACTAAGTGCAGGACACCATTTCTCCCTAAGGTCAACAAGTTTTGCATCAAGAATTCTTGTCACAGCCATAATCTCTTTCAACCTAAAATAATATTCAACAAGAAATATTAATCAATTTTAATAAATTATGTCCGAGAAAAAAGCATATAAGTCCACCATTTCTATAATAAAAAGGTTCATTAATAATCGAGAATAAACATAATCACTTATTAACATACCTTGTCCAGTAAAATTCAAACTCTGCCTCCGAGTCAGTGTTCATAAGAACATAGTTGAATATATCAACAAATCCTTTTTTTACTTCTCAGTGACTTGATGTTTTTCTTTGAATTCTTTCCAATATGCCATATACAAATTCTATGTCTTGAATTTGGAAAAACTTGAGCAATGACAGCGAACATAGAAGCAGATTGATCCGTCAGTATTGTTTGGAGACATTTGCCAACCATAGATCTCAAAAACGTACTAAGGAGCCACAAAAATGACTCGATCCTCTCATTTAATAAAAAAAAACCACAACCAAACATAATATCCATACAGTGGTGATTCATGCCTAGAAAAATAATAAAAAAATATTAAAACAACATCAAATAAATAAATCAATGCACTCTAAGAAGCAAATACTGGATATGTGGTAAAAATCAATGAACATGCTGATGAGTTTACAGTGCAAATACAATGAACAATGAAACATAACCACTAAACTTCGATATATTTGATCTATGAAAATTAAATAAATGAACTACCAATGAGTTCATTTGGGATTCCAGTAACCAAATATTAGAAATAAACATAATCATCCAATAATATTTCTCCAACCCTTAAATTATAGATTTATTTATATACGTACTACGAATGAGCTGCAAATCATGTCGTATTTATTCGTACAGTAAGTTGTATCATGTACAAATAGATCTCCAAATAGATCATAATCTTCCTTCATGCGAGCATCTCTCCAAAAAAAACTACACAATCTAGCTTCGCTGTCCACCTCGAAATCAAAAAAGAAATCCTTCTCTTTTTCCTACCTTCTTCTAAAAATCTCAATTAACTCATTCGAATCGAAACCATCTAGCTTCGTTAATTTCTCCATTGCTAGATGATTATAAGAATCCCTCGCACTAAACCCAAGAAATGGAGAACCCCCGGATTGCTTTTCAAGCAATCAAATACCATCCGAGATAGGGACCCCACTTTCCTTTAATTGCCCAAGTTATATTAATTGATTTTTCAATACGCTTCTATGAGACCAAAGACGATGAATTTTGTCAGGTGCAACCATCTCATGATTGTGCTCTTTCAAGTGTTTCGTTATGGTTCAAGTACCATTTTCACCAATATCAAACTGAATCAACGCTTTGCAATTGCAACGAATATCAAGCTTCAAATATGATCTTTCATGTGCTACCTTACGCTTAACTCCAGCCCTGGAGAAACAAAATGACTTGTTCAAAAGTATTTTAGAGCCATCTCTCATCGTTTGCTTCTGTTTTCTAACACTAAAACCAACCCGAAATGCATAATCATTATATAACTTGAATGCATCCTCATCAGAATTAACACACAATCCCATCAAGTCCTCAACATTAACACCATCTATGGAAGAATTATCAACTGGAATAAAAATGCAAGTTAATATAATGAACCCACAACAATATTATGATGAACTTGTAGCTATAAGATAATGAACCTAAAACAAAGATTATAAATTGAGTTAACTATCAATTGTGATAATCACTTAAAAACCATCAGAACTACATAAAAATATAAATAAACGAGATCAATAACAACACTGTTTGTACAAAATGCGACTGATATACCGAGCCTCGTACTAGAGTTTGATGAATGTGTAACTAAACGATAATGAACCTATATCAAGTTGTTTGAAAAATAAATGGTGAACCTATACTTCACCAATAATGAACATATGTCCAAATGATGATGAATATTCTACACAAGACAATGAATTAAAATAGACAGACAGTGCAGAAGCATACGAATGAAAACTTATACATGAACATATAGAAGCACATGGTATGCGTATAGGCGGGTTTTAGTCACAGAAAAATTGAAATATAATTTTAACGACTACCTCCCATCTCCCAGCCAAAAAATCACGAATATAAAAAAATTTATCTACAACTACGTGATTCAAGTTTTCATCATTTACATCTTCAATTAAACTATGTTCTTTTATTATGATTTCAGAAGACACAGTCGCCATGAGTATTTTAGGAAAACAAAAATTAAAAATAATCAAAAAGGAATAAAAGGAATAAAATTGAAATGCAAAAAAGAAAATCACGCATAAAAAGAAGAAAAAAAAAGAACGGTAATCATGGCGTTAATAATTTCTAATTTATGAAAGTTGCAATATCGGACCAGAAAGAGAAAGTTGACGTGGAAAGAAAACTAACAATTCTGTTAAATGGAAAAATAATAAAAACTGTTAAAATTGCAATTTCTCACACGTATTTCACCGAAGAGTGTACGTAGCAAATACGATGGGGTGCACCTAATTATTTTATATATATAAAAAAAATAGAAATTACAAAATAATAATAATAATAATAATAATAATAATGATTCCACAATTTTTTAAATGTAAAATCGTAACTGGAACCATTTACGGCGATTTGGATTTCGGTTCTGAATTATTAACCGCGATTCCGATCCCATTTGACCTAATATACCGGAAAGTAGGGGTGAGAATTCGATCGATTTGGCCAAAAACCGAACCGAATTAATCGAAACCAAATCTTGCATAAAATTTTAAACCAAATCGAATCGAAATTAGGTTTAAAATCGAAAAAATCAAACCGAAAACCGAAATATTTATAAAATTGCAAATCGAACTAAATCAAAAATATGTTTAAAACCAAATAACCGAAGTGAAATGAATTAATAAAAAATAACAATAAGTAATATAAAAATTATTTTTTTATTCTTTTAATTATATTTCGATTAAAAGCAAAACGAACCGAAATTTATTTGCAAAATCGAATCGAAGTGAAATAACTGATTTTTTTAAATTCTCAAACCGAAAAACAAACCGAATTTATATAAAACCGAACCAAACCGAGAATTTTGGTTCGATTCAATCTTTTTTTTGGTTTTTCCATTTTTTACTCGCCTCTGCCTGAAAGATCGAGCAACCTCGCACTATTCATGTCAAAAGGCCTACGTAGGGCTTCTCTAAGCCTATATTCTGTCTACATGGACCAAGATACACAGTACAAGCATTTGTGGCCAAAGTACATGTGTCCATACACACATTTAAATTACATATCAACCACAGAATTCAGGCCCATTTATGAAATATGAGGGGCTGGTTGGTTTAAAGGAATGCTGTAGGATAGCTTATGTCGTTATTTGCAAGGTGGTCCACTAAGAAGCATAGAATATCTGAATTTAGCCCACCACCAAGTGAGATCGGTCATGCATAAGGACCAAGAATTCATATTTGAATATGATAAAATTCCTCCATTTGTTAATAGTATTAGCTATTAACTTAGGTATCAATTTGTGAATCTCAGAAGACATGTGTTATTTTCTAATAATTAATATTGAGTTTGTTAGATAGAGTTTGTTATTAAACTTGACTAGGTCACACTTGATTAGGTCTTAAGAGTACTATTAACTTAGGTATCAATTTGTGAATGCTCAGAAGACATGTATTATTTTCTAATAATTAATATTGAGTTTGTTAGATAGAGTTTGTTATTTGCTTGAGTCAATAAAGTGTATTAAACTTGACTAGGTCCCATTTGATTAGGTCTTAAGAGTTTGTTAGTAGTGATTTTTTACTTATCTATTTTATAAAAATAAGTTTTTGATTGTTTTGTTAGTAGCTATTTTTTAGCTCTTAGTCGGTGGTGTAAAACCTATTTATAGACTTCAGCTTAGTGAATAATATGCACTTCACTTTTTCCCTATTTTTCTTCAATTCAATCAGTTGCATCAGAGTCAAGTTGGTTTTAAAAGAAAAACGAGAGGTGTGAGAGTGTGCATAGAGTAATCATATAGCAGCAGCTATACTCTATTTCACTTTATTTTATTTGCAGCAGCAAATGGCTGAAAACTTTGTTCAACCAGCAATTCCATGCTTTGATGTTTATTATGGTAGTTGGATGTTCAAATGGAAGTTAGACGGTTTTATATCTGATGCATTCATGGATGGTGTAGAGTTTAATTCTATTTCCACTCACGCATCCTATAATGAATGGTGGAAAAACTGAAGTATCCTTGTATTCATACCAAATGTATGAATCATAAATACCTTGATGTCAACGAGATAAAGTGTAACCTAGTTAAAAAATAGATTTGTATTTTATTACTATATCTAAACTCTCCATTGGGAAACAAATCTTGGAACCACTCATTGTGACCCTGAGTTTCACGTTAGAGGTTCATCTTACGTTGCTTAACAAGAATCATTAAATATGCACATCAATATGTTTCAGGATATAGCTGGTTCTGAATTTGATTTAGTTGGCGATGTAGAAATACCACCAAATCCTGAGGCCCATAAGTTCTACGACATGTTGAGAGCTAGATTTCAACCTTTTTATCTGGGATGCAATAAACATTCTCAGTTGTTACTAGTTGCCCATCTCATGAGTTTGAAGTCAGAGGATCACATGAGTTTGAAATGGCAAGGGCCATTTCGAGTCACAGAGGTCTTGGCTATTAATAATGCAGGTTCATTCTTATTTGCCAATTAATCGATCTCTCTAAAGCCAGGTGATTTATACTTTTTTGTACACTTTTTTGTTACCTTTTTGTGTCGCATTCGCGTGTGTTTTGCTTGAATTTACGGGTTTTAGGAGTCGTTTTGGCCTATTTTGTTAGTTTTAGGGTTTTATAACTTTTGTGCGGTTTTTAGTAGTTTTTCGTATATTTTTAATCTTTTTCGTACTTTTGGCCGTAGGATGACCAAGCGGAGCCCGCGCACGTTTGGAGGCATCCCACTCGACTCGGATTGGAATGGACAAGTAAGGGAACACAGCGCGAACGAGGAGCGACAGCCGGTGAACGTTTAGAGCGAAAATGAGAAAATCGAGCCGGGAACAGCAGTACCAGTCGATCGACTGGCTTTCAGTCGATCGACTGGACCTCTCCAGATCGACTACTCGCAGTGAGTTTGCCAGATTTTGAGGAAGCAGTCGATCGACCGGAACTCAGTCGATCGACTGGCAGTCGATAGACTGGTTCTCAGTCGATCGACTGCAACGCATGAATTTCTGAGATTTTTACCCATTTTAACGATTTTGCCCCTGCATTTTTGTATATATAGGACCATCTCTCTCCAACCTTATCCAACTCCTCCTTGGTGTAATTTGGGGCTTTCTCTATTTCCTCCAAGCCTTTACTCTTGCATTTCAAAACTCATAAATCCTTAGTTTAGTGTAGTTTAGTTTAGTTTAAGTAGTTAGTTTAGTTAGGTTTAGTTGTTCTTAGCAAGTGTGGGAGAGGGTGACACCTCCTTCATTTGTTGTTCTTGTTTTGTTGAAGTTGTTATTGTATTTTGAAGATTGCAAGCTAGGCTTTGAAGCACTTGTTTGGAACAGAAATTTGTAGTAATTTTTCCCTTAATGTTATATGTTATTACTAGTTTTTTTTATACCCGTGCGATGCACGGGGCAGAAAATTAAATATAGAAATTCAAGTTGTATTAATATTATTTTTATTATTATTTAATATGTGAAGATGAATAAATATAGAGATAGAGATCGAGAGAAATAACTAAAAGATCTCACACTTGATAAATTAAAGATCGAATTCACACTACGTACATGAACGTTGAGATCATACGTTCGTGAATACTTCTTTATACACCACATTATTGGTATCCTAACGTCGGAAGGCGTTAGACTCATCCGGGGAAGCAACACTTTTTCGTCCGCCTTTGCACCGGTTATAACTTTGCATTCAAGGATAATAGATAATCAAATGTACAAACAAAATTAATTAATCTACGTGAAATGGAATTAAAAATTAAATATTGAAATAAATACATTATATACATAAACGCAACACAAGCAGGAGATGTTTCGACTTATATTCCTACTTTAGTCATTTCTCTCATTGCAATTTCCATTTTTATTTATTTTTTATTGACTCCATTTGACCTTTTGACCAGATTGGGTTGGTGTTCCGCAACATGCCAAAGAGTTGACCCCGCTCGTACTTGGACCCTAAGAACCGGGCAAGCCTTGTTGGCCAGTACTACTAGTACTATCTACCCGGTCGTCCTTAGCTCACAGGGTTATCCGAGCAAGGGAAAAAATACACCTCACAACCAAATTTAATTTAAAGACTATCGTTATAATTTATTTAAAGACATCATAATATAATTTTAAAATTTCTATAAACTTAAAATATATAAAATTAATTTATAAATACTTTATGGGCTTTAATTAATAATTCAATACATTTTAAATGAATAGATCCAACCCAAGCAACAATTTGATTTGAGTCCAAATTTAGATACTAGAAGCCTAATATTCTTATATTATAGTGCAGTTAAATTAACATAATATTATAATAAAATATTATTCTAATATCCTTTTCAGTTCAGAATTAATAAACTATATACATAAGTACACATATACTTATATGCTCTCTTTATATACATAAAAATGAAAATTTCATTATTCTAATACCTTATTTCAACTCCAAATTATATAAAAACTCATAAGAAATTTTTAAAATCATTATTCCAGTATCTTACATCAATTCAAAATTAATAAACTATATATATACATACACATAGACATACAAAAATTTTAGCTATCAATAGATAATTGGTCTTCAATTGATAATCAATTATAAAAATAAGTGTATTTGTATGTATTTTTAAAAACATAAAATAAATACTCATAATTTAATGTAATAAATATATAATATAAAGTTATTGGATTAATAATTAAAATAGTAACCAAATTCGAAGAAAAAAAACAAAATAGAATAATATAAATAGACATATCAAATTTTATACTTTATATAAATATAATTTATATTTATTTTCAATAGATAATAATTTAAATTTTTATATTTAAAATAACAAATACAAAGAAAAATATTTCTTAAAAGCTCAATCTATTAATAATAATAGAATTAATTCGGCCCAGATGTCAAGCCCAATACAAAAAGCCCTAACCCATTTCAGATACCTACCCATTTAAACCCGGGTGAAATCGGACGGTCCACAAATTCCACACCTCATCCGACGGTCCTAATCTA
>BMAC01000071.1:1114877-1139468 GCA_014905375.1 Phtheirospermum japonicum
AAAAAAAGAATTACCTGCCAATGTATTGTCTGTTTGTGCTCTTTTTCGTATGATATCGGTCTTCCTCCCCATATTGTTTACTACCAATGCGCTGCTTCAATTACTGATTTTCGTTATGTGTTTATATTCAGATGTATGTATGAGTGTTCTTTTAATAATATTGTAAACCCTATTACACTTGTCGGCTACGCGGCAGTAAATTTATGATGTTAGGGTTAGTTATTGATAATCTTATAGTCACACGGAGAGAGATTTAAAATAAGTCTTTTGATAATTGGTAAGATACGAATTATATTTTTATATTTAATAGTTAAAAGATAACCATATAACTTATCTTCTAAATAGAATCTTCGGTTATCAGGATTCTTAAAAATAGAAAATATTTTCTAACAAACGCCCGAGGATTTACCTGAAAAATATAAAGAATTTCCTTCTAATTTTAAATATATAGTATCACAAACTTCTCAATAATGAATCTATATGATTAAATGTTAAAACAATATTTTTCAAATCTCTTTTATTAAATCTTCTACAATTATCATGGAGCATAACAATTGAATAATTTTATAGAGTTTATACAACTTGGATATTAAGAAACACCTATAATTTACAACCTTTCAAAATATTAATATTTTCTTATATTTATACCTGAAATTTTATTGTTCACAAAATCTACAAATTTTAAACATTATTCCTTTCTGTATCAATTTTTTTTTAAATCCGTGTATATTAAGAAATATGGTCGTTTCTAATATTCTATTTCTCAACAACATATACATTAAACAAAAAAGTTCAAATAACTATTTCAATTTTTTTAAGTAATTGGTTTTCATAATTTCGAAATTAAGTCAGCGGTTCATAAAATGTCAATCACAACTTAAAAGTGTACTCAACTACCAATGTTTGTTTATTTTTGAGCTTGCGTTAACTTTTTGTACTTTATTAAGTTATGCTATGCATGTATTTGTGTACAGCATTAGTTACTCTAATTTATTAGATTACTTTGTTTGGTGTATGTTCTGGTTGGTTGGTAAATAATTCATGTTAAAGATTATAGGACCCACCGCCCAAAACATGAAAATAAAAAAACCCTCCTACGTTAGGCAACAATCTTTTAAACTACTTCAAATATCATCTTGTAAAGATAAATACTTTATAGTAAAATATGTATAATAGATGAAGCAACATACAATCGCATAAAAGACTATTATTTGTAATAGTTATCTAAAGACAAAAGTTAATAATAATAATAGAAAGATTTTATTAAGTAATTTAAAATTCAAAAAATATCAGATTTTTAAATCACATAAATATTGTCTAAGCATATAATGATTTCTCCCTCAACTTAATAAAAAATCGAAATTCCAATAGCAACATTGAAAGCAATACCAACTTCATAATAAACCAAAGTAAAAAAAATATTAATAATTTAACAAATAATTAAGAAATGTTTTATTCCTCATCATCCTTCACAATTCCTATAATTCTTGGCTCGTCTTTCTCATCAATCCCAGCATCACAGACTTCCTCAAATAAACAAAATCTAAAATAATTAAAATAAACAGAATCTAAAAATTAAAAAAAATGCGATTCTGAGAATTTCCTTAGAATATACAGAATCTAAAATCTATTAAAAAAACAGGATTTAAAAATAAAAAATAAACAGAAATTAAAAATAGAAGTATAACATATGCTGAAATTGAAAAATAGTTCAGAATAATAATTCGTATAACAAAACTGCAATTAGAAAATATCTTAGATTATACAGAATCTGAAATCTATTAAAAAATAGTTTTTAAAAACATAAAATAAACAGAATTTAAAAATTGAAGTATAACACATGCTGAAATTGAAAAATAGTTCAGAATAATAATTCGAATAAAAAAACTGCAATTAGAATTTTTTTTAAAATATACAGAATCTGAAATCTATTAAAAAGAATAGTTTTTAAAAACATAAAATAAACAGAATTGAAAAATAGAAGAATATAACATGCTGAAATTGAGAATTTGATCAAAAATATAATTAAAAAAAACTGTATTTATAATCATAATTATATTATTACCTCTATAAACCTTTGCACGACACATTTGCAAGATCATCACGGGAGGTTCCGCGGACAGCCCACTTTCGAAAGCTAAATTTTGGCCAACGTATTCCATCCAAAGAGTACAACTTAAACGACGACCACTTTAATACCAAGCAGTAACAAAAAGTAATTAGATAAGAGATAACAATATATAAAATAATCTAAACAAATAACTTATTAATTAATTAATTAAGCAATCTTATAACTGAAAATTACCTCAAGTCTTCGAGAATAATCTCGATCAATCTTGCTCGAGGTCCTCCTATCAGTTCTTTATCTTGCGGGTTACGGATTTCCGCCACCTTTCCAATTACATCTACAATAAGAAAATTTAACTAATATAGTTAAAAAAATGACCGATTTGTATAGAGTGAAAATAGAGAGAAAACAAAGGCACATCAGTAAGAGAATGATATTGATTTTTGCAAATGAAAGAACCCTATATTTATAGAGTGACTTGTGTGAGATTCGCGAAACCCTAAATACCGTGTAGTTGGAATACCGTGTAACTGAGAAAAGATCAGATTTAATATCCCTTAATTATAGACAGTGCATCGGTTTTATAATTTTTGTAGATTTGTATAGGTGTTTTCGGAATTAAAAACTACTATTTTCTAATTATACACAAATGAAACATCCGTAATTAAGCTGGAAAATAGAGTTCAATTGGTTATTTTTTCAACAAAAATAATATTAACTTTAATTGCCTAATCAACAAAGATTTTTAAAATCTCCTTTTTTTTTTTTCTTGAAAGAGCCCTTTTCGTGAATGAACTGTACATGATGTGCATTAATAAATACATTTTCAATATCGATTTTTTTTGTTGCCTAATTCTATTTTTTTGAACGTTTGTTATTGGTTAATTTTATTTATAAATAATTGATACGTCTCAATTAAATAAATTAAGTATCTTAAATTTGGCTTCATATAATTCTAATTCGGATGTAATGTATTTACTTTGTTTAGAGTTCTAATTTTGCAAGTGAATCGGATAGAATCAACTACCGATTTTTTCAAAGCCCACGTGCGTGAAAGATTCCAAAAATTTTGGAGTTTAAAGGTAAAGGGTAAACAGATTTAGAGTGTATTCCGATTTTTTTATTGTATTATTGCTAGATTAATTATATTTGTGATTTGTAATTTAATTTATTTTCATACTTTGCTTTTCTTTATTTGGGGACTGTAATTATTTTTATCTTTTTATCTGCTTTAGTCATGCTTGTTTTATTTATTATTTCAATTGAATATCAGATATATATATAGCTAATAATCAGATTTATATTATAAGATATACATACAGAAATCAAAAGAGATTCTCGAATTAAAAGCATCAACAATTTAGGTAACAAAATAAAAATATTAGTCAATAGTATCCTAATTTGTAGGCATAAAATTCAAAATTCAGTCAATCGTATTAAACCACAGAAACACCCGAATGGAAGTTTAGCCCGTGTTGAAAAGTCAACAATTGTGGCTGTGATTAAAAAAAACAAAAAAAAAAAAAAAGTTGAAAAGTCAACAAAAGTGGCTTTGCGCCAAAAAAGTTTCTTTTTGGGGAAAGAAAAAAGTTTTGGCGGGAGACAAAACAATTGCCTCATATAGCCAACACTGTTATTATATATATATAGATTGTATTGTTGTAATTTCTCTAGTGTAGGTTTAATTGCTTTGTGTTGTTCTTCATCTTCTTGTTTAGCAAAACTCCATTGAAGACCTCTTGAAGCTTTTTACTCCATTTGTCCAAGCAAACCTTGGGTTTTCAAAAGACATATGGAACTTTCTTTTTTAAGCAATTTGACTTTTACCCATTTAATGCTTTTGACTTGTTTTCAATTTCAAGCTTTTAATTTCCCTCCTTTTTCCTCTTTCAATTTGCAAGCCTTCTTAGTTTAGTAAATTTTAATGGTTTAATCAATGTCATTAATTAATTACTTTCAAGCAAGTTTTAATTTACATTTGATGCAATTAGTTTAGAAATTACGGGTTTAGGGTTTAGGTTCATTTAGAACCATTAATCGGATTTTGTTGAGAATTGGGATTGACGACCCCAATACTTGATCGACATTTGGGATTGACAACCCCGAATCGTGGATTAAGTGCTCGGAAAAAACTAATTGATCGTGGAGATGAACCGAACACCCTAAACCCAATCATTTTTAATTAAAGTCTCCTTTTAAAGCTTTAGCATAAAAATCAAACCAAACCAATGACTTAATGCTTTCCTAGTGTAGATTAGTGTAATTTCGATTAACAAGAGATTGAGTAAAAACACCCACCGCCGATAATATCTATCCTCGAGAGACACGACTCGGGAAAGCTTACCGCTCTACAATCGACTCCGTACTATTGCGGAGAAGATTTCTTAGAGTGCTAAGAATTCTTCGATCAAATTTTGGCGTCGTTGTCGGGGATAGATTAAGGCTAATGGTGTTTTTAATTATTTCTCTTGTTATCTTAGTTGGTAGTTAATTTAAATTTTTATTTTACTTTCGATGCTCGTAATCCTTTGTTGAGTGTTGTGTTTACAAGGTAATCATTCGGGAAGCCCGATGCCGTCCGCCCACACTCACGACGATCAAAGGATGCCTCCACCGCTCGATTGATCCGGCCGAGGATGGCAAACTACCGAGCTAGTTTGCCATACGACGACCCTTATATCCAAACTTCCAAATATCCAAACCCTTACATCCAAAATCCCAAGTATCCAAATCCGTACACCACTCCCCGAAGCGATCGGGTCCCCTCGACATTTGATGACCCGTATGCTTCGATCGGTCAAGAATGGGCCCAAACTTTTGATTATCCCGGCCCAAGCCCTTCATATTCTCTACCGATTTACACATCCCCATAACCCAAGCATGGATCTGTATGCACCGACTCGTGGTCTTTATGTCCGGGTTTCGACGATCCATATGCTCCACTCGCCCCGCCTTCTTCTTACCCTAGCTTTGACTCGTATGCTCCCCAAATTCATGATTCATATTCTTGGAGCTACGACTTTTACGACCTACCTACCTCGAGTTCATATACTCCAAACGACGACCCGTACAACTCACATTCTCAAGATTCATCTATGCCCCAACTCCCGGACTTCGAGCCTCTATCATCAGAGCTCGTAGAGGTGATTCGACAATTGGATGAATATCTTGCTTGCATGGAGACTCAAGTAGAGCAAAATGACAACGATGTGGACGAGCTTAAAAGACCATGTCTTGATGACATGCCCATCTTTGATGTGGTGGATCCCACGGTCATTGACGGCAATTCGATCTTTGACGATCTTTTGAAAGAGGTGTGCAAGGAGGTGGAGTTACAGGGTGAGGAGAATGGTTCGGAAGTCGACGTTACCCCTCTCGTGCTTATTGAAGACGTTGTAGTGGAAATTGAGGGGGAGTCACTTTTGGGGTCTCCAACGGCACTTGGAATGTCGAGCCTACTTGCTTTTGGCGAGGATGAGGAAGTTTTGCCGGTTTTGGAGGATGTGAAGATACTTGAGCCTCTTTTGCCACAACCTGATGCCATTTGTATACTTGATCAAGAGGTGGTGGAAGAGGTAGTGGGGGAGAGAGAGGAGATTATAGTCGGGGAGATGAAGGAGTACGTCGACCCATTTTGGGACGATCACATGTGGGTGGTCGACTACTCCCTCTTCCGACCACCGAAGCAAGCCCGCGCACTTGATAGTTCGACCTTCCGGCTTGCCCGACGTGCCCGCCTTGGTGATTTTTGTCACCCGGTGTATCTACTCGAGAACTCCAAGGCGTGGCATCATCGCCACCTCTTCTTGGATCCTGGATAGCGTCAATTGTATAAACCGTCGAGCTATAGACGTTAAAGTAGCGCTTATTGGGAGGTAACCCAATTTGTAAAAAAAAATAGAAAATCCAAAAAAAATAGAAATTCAAAAAAAGAAAAAAAAACTTTTTATTCGTATTTTGTTTTTGCAACCCCCCCTTTTGTTCATTTCTTGTAGGTTGCTTGTCTCGACTCCCGAAAAGGACTTACGCACAACCGCGTCGACACAAGCTCGGAGATAGGGGCGTTCTCTTTTCCCTACACTTTTTACCGCTTTATTTAGCTTAATTTTCAATGAGGACATTGCTAGATTTTAAGTGTGGGGTGGTGGTTAGAGTTCGCCTTAGGATTTTAAGATTGTTTGCATGCTTGCTTGTGCTAATCTGAGTAACGTGAATGTTAATTTTGCTTGGAACCTTGGCGAAGTGACGCAGTTTTGATGAATTGCTTAGGAGTTCAGATTTTCGACCGGATTTTGTGTACTTAGGTAATTTGACTCGTTGGGAACTTTGTTCGGCTTTAGATTCGTGCTATCCTTGAGCTCATATAGAACTAGTGCCTCAACTAGCCTCGTCGTCGAACACTCTCTATAGGATTTTTTTTGTTTTGCATTTTGGAGTCGTCAATTGCTCCACGTGCTCGATCGAAAACACTGTAAGTTGCTAGTAGCAACGAGTGATCGGAGCCATTTATTTCTCTTTGTATATATCTTGTATTTAAGTACCTTATTTCCTTGGGTACCAAAAAATAAAGAAAAAAAATGATGATGAATAAACAAGGATAAGTTATAAATCCTTGTAGTTATTAAGTAATAAAACGTGCAACTCTTGCACATTTCCTCTTTCTCCTTCTTTTTAGATTTTGTTTGTTAAAGAGAGTTGTAGATGATTGGGACTAGTAAAGAGCCGATTAACGGTTCGACCGTGGATAGAACTTAGCCGGGGCAAGGACGAGGGGACCGACTTGGAGGGTTACCTAGTACTTTTTGGTTTTGGGAGTTGATCTAAACTTTCTTTGTCAAGACATCTTTGTCGTTCTTTTAGCCGAGCTAACGATCATTTTAGCATACAACGCCTCAAATTAGGTTTTTGTGCATTAGATTAGGATCACCCGGGGGTAGTTTTGTAATTCTAGATTAGTATTGCTTGAGGACAAGCAATCATTCTAAATGTGGGGTGGTTGATTTGTACTTTTTTGTACACTTTTTTGTTACCTTTTTGTGTCGCATTCGCGTGTGTTTTGCTTGCATTTACGGGTTTTAGGAGTCGTTTTGGCCTATTTTGTTAGTTTTAGGGTTTTATAGCTTTTGTGCGGTTTTTAGTAGTTTTTCGTATATTTTTACTCTTTTTCGTACTTTTGGCCGTAAGATGATCAAGCGTAGCCCGCGCACGTTTCGAGGCATCCCACTCGACTCAAATTGGAACGGACAAGCAAGGGAACACAGCGCGAACGAGGAGCGATAGCCGGCGGATGTTTAGAGCGGAAATGAGAAGACCGAGCCAGGAGCAGCCGTACCAGTCGATCAACTGACGATCCAGTCGATCGACTGGACCCCTCCAGATCGACTGCTCGGTAGTGAGTTTGCCAAATTTTGAGGAAGTAATCGATCGACTCGAACTCATTCGATCGACTGGAACTCAGTCGATCGACTGCAATACAGGAATTTCTGAGATTTTGACCCATTTTGACGATTTTGCCCCTGCGTTTTTGTACATATAGGAACAGATCTCTCCAACCTTATCCAACTCCTCCTTGGTGGAATTCGGGGCTTGCTCCATTTCCTCCAAGCCTTTCCTTTCTCTTTTAATTTAAAACCCTAGCTTAATTCTTAGCTTATGTAGTTTAGTTAGCTTAGTAGTTAGTTTAGTTAGGTTAGTTTTAGTTGGCAAGTGTTGGAGAGTGTGACAATCTCCTTCACTTGTTGCTCTTTGTTGTATTGAAGATTTGGTTGCTTTTGAAGGTTGTAATTTAGATTTGAAGCTTTTGGTGTTCAATGAAATTGGTAGTTTTCTTTTCCTTTAATTTTATGCTTAGTTATTGATTTATTGTTCATGTTGTTGTGTTGTGTTTGTTAGTTGAATTTGCTTAGGGTATGTTGTTAGATTTAGTTTGTCTTGTTGTTCTTGCAATTCAATTCCTCTTGCCTTTGTTTTCTTCAAAACTCCATGGGTGTTGGTTTGAAGCTTTTTACCTCTTTAGTCTAAACAACTCTTGGGTTCTTGAAAGATGTATGAAGCTTTCCTCTTTGGTGATTTGACTTTCTTTTCAATTTAATGCTTTTAATCAATTTCAATTTCAAATGCTTTTAATTTCCCTCCATGTCTTCTCTTTTAATTGCAAGTCTTCCTTTAATTTAGTAGATTTAATTGATGTATGGTCTTAATTAGTTTTAATTAATGTCATTAAGATTTAATCACTTTCAAGCAAGCTTTAATTCGTCTTTGATGCTATTAGTTTAGAAATTACGGGTTTAGAGTTTAGGTTCGTTTAAAACCATTAATCGGATCTTGTCGAGAATTGGGATTGACGACCCCAACACTTGGTCGACAATTTGGGATTGACAACCCCGAATCGTGGATTAAATGCTCAGCGAAACCCGATTGATCGTGGAGAAGAACCAAACACCCTAAACCCTCATTTTCATTATTTTCATTTAAATCTCTTTTAATTCTTGTCTTAGTTGATTAACTTTCAAAAACTCAAACCAAGTCAAATGACTTAAAGCTTTCTTAGGAGTAGATTAGTTTAATTAAGATTAACAAGAGAGTAAGTAAAAACACCGATCGCCGATAATATCTATCCTCGAGAGACACGACTCGGGAAAGCTTACTGCTGTACAATCGATTTCGTACTATTGCGGAGACGATTTCTTAGAGTGCTACAAAAAAGTACAAATCACCAGGACTGGCTAAGGGCGGATGCCCCATTTTCCTGACCTGATTGTCAGTTTAAGCCACTATTGGCTAAGGGCGGATGCCCCCCATTTTCCTGACCTGGTTGTCAATTTAAGCCAGGATTGGCTAAGGGAGGATACCCCTATCTATCTGACCTGATTGTCAATTTGAGCCAGGAGGGGCCAAGGACTGATGTCCCAATTTTCCTGACCTGATGGTAAGTTTAAGGCCGAAATTGAATAGGGGTAAAAATCCTAATTTGCTTGATTTGATTGAACAGATAAAAACAAGAATAAAACTAAAGACTGGCCAAAATTTCGACAAAAATATTCTCGCGTTCATCACAAAATTTCTGGCGATACAGCAATGGGAAAATGCATACGCCTTCTACGAAGGGAAAACTGGCGAGTTTGATTACAAGTGCAGAAAATAAACATAAAATGCAGAAAAGCACAAAAAGTATTCATCCATGAGACGCCGAAGCTCTCCGATCAGAAGCTAGAATTCACCGAACATGCCACAGCTCACGCTCGGTCTTGTGGTAATGCTGGCGATACTTGTCAGCCCGCTCGGAGATGGCGTGATCCTCGCTGGCAGCAACGTTCAAACGGTTTACTGATTCCATCAAATCAGCCTTCTCCTATTGCAGTTGACGATTCGGCTGATGGAGCTCCGCCCTCTCTCGCTTGTAGTGGCGCTTCTTCTGCCTTTTCCTCTCCAGGAGCCGGCACATGTAGTTGGTTTTCTCCCGGAGAGCCGACAGTTTGTCTGAAAGTTTGAAATTTTTGACAAATAGAGAGAAATTTTTTCGTTTTACAGTATCAAGTTCTTCAAGCAAGGAAGGAGAAGCCATTGCAGAAATTGAAAGATAACAAAACAGAAATGCGCATATATAAAGAAGGTGAGGCACGTGCCGGGGAATTAAAAGTACTAGGGTTTCCAGAAAACCAGGAAACCCTAGAAAATCAAGAGTCATTACAAGATAAAATGCTAATATAAATTAAAGATTGTTCAGAATTGAAAATTCATAAGAAAAAAAAAAAGAAATCAGAGAAGCAGACCAGCCACACAGGCAAACAAACAGGTCTGACAAAAGAAAACAAAGAGAGCGACCCTAGACCTAGAGCCCGGCATCCAGCTCCTCTGCGAGCTACCCCACAGCCTCCTCTGCCAAAGCGCCCGGCGAAGCCCCATCTGGCAGCTCACACAGACCTGCGAAGGTGGGGGAAGGAGTAGAAGCAGGAAGGGCTAGAGTGAGAGCTTGGTCTGGTTGAGACTGCTCTGGTTCAGAAGGTGGAGAAGACATGCTCGGCGAATTCAGCTGCCCCAAGTGTATGCAGGCGATCTCGATCCAGAGCATAAGTAAAAGAAGTTGGCTCAGGAGGAGTCTTCAGGGGCAAGTCTCGATCAAAGGGAACCCTAGGATGGTCTGCGGCTCACTTGGACCCCAGGAAGGCTCTTTGAACCTCTTCCCTGGTGTGTTGGACTAATTTCAAACCCTTTTCAGAGTTTAGAAATTAAGTCTCCCACCCTTCTCGGGCTTTCGCCAGGACTTCATCAGCTAGGCTCCTAGCCTCCGCTAGGGCTTCATCTCGCGCCTCGCTGCGAGCCACCTCCACCACCTTTGCCTCGGCCTTCTTCACCTCGGTCATCTCCTCCCTGAGCTTTTTCAGCTCATCCCCTCGCTCCTTAGCCAGAGCACGAAAACGCTGCTCCTTCTCACGCAGCTCTTTGTTCTCCTTGATCACATCGGACTGCATCATGGAAGTCTCAGCGCGCGTGGCCAAGATAGCCTTCTTGGCAGCCGCCTAACCATTAGAAAAGGAGGTTAAAACATGAATGAAAGGGGAAAAGATGAATGAAAAATGAAAAGGGAGTTTGCCCGGGCCTCATCTTGGCACCACGACTCCAGGAGTTCACGGTCAGACATTTTCTCCAGGACGCGGCGATCTTAAGAAGGACATTGCCCCCGCATGAATTGGAGCGCCACCTCTCCTGAACACTTCAATACGGAAGTGTGGATGAAGAGATTGGCGTTAGGGTTAGAGGGCGACGCCTGGGTAGTCCTGCACCTTTTGACCAAGGGAGTCTGTTCTTCCTCCAAGTCAGAGGCGGAGGTCACTGTTGCCGCAGGGCGACCAGGAGATCGGGCAGGAGCCCGAGAAGGGCTAGAGCCCGGCATCAGGGAAGAGGAGGAGGGAGAAACCTCTTGGGACTCCTGCTCTAGAGCAGCTCCCCCTCCTTGCTTACGAGCAGCTATCATCTGGCGCATCATGGTTTCTTAAAAAGAGAAAGGAGGATTAGAAACTAACTAAAAATAAGTATGAAGCAACAGATCAGGATAAAAAGACTTTTTTACAAGTCTCGCGAGTCAGGGGGCCTGTCTCCGCTCGCTCATTAAAAAAGTCTAAGACAAAGGGGAGGAGGAGTTGAGATACATGAAGAGGGTTCTCGTTAAGGGCGAAGATGGTTTTCTGTAGATGAGGAGACCTGTCCGCCACGGACAGGTGAGGGTAAGAAGGTAGCTTCTCGATGGGTTTGGAGTCAAAACCCCAATCTCCATCACAGTATACAAAAAAGAACTTCTTCCTCCAGGCTTTGTTGGAGGAAGGGATCACATACAAGAAATGAACTCCAGGTCTGGCGCTGAGATTGAAGCAGCCAAGATGGGAGCTCTTAGCCTGGTAGAGATGGTAAAAGGTATGGGCAGTAGGGTCCAGACCAGAGTAGCGCATGGCTAAGTTATACCCTACGATAATCCTAAAAGAGTTGGGGGTAAACTGAAAAATAGGGATTTTGTACATTTCGGCGATCTCCAACATCAAAGGGTTTACAGGAAGACGCAAACCTGCCTGGAATTGGCCGGCGTAAAAAGTTAGATGGCCCGCCGGCGCTTGACACGCCAGAATGCCTAATGGAGGGCTATAAGGGTAAAATTGTTCAGGAAACTTGTATTTATGGCGAATTTCCTCAATGGGTTTATCGATAAGAATGGAGGAAATCTTAGGGTGATCTGGGACAGGTGGAGGATATTCAAGTGAGGGCGATGACGAGGTGGCGGCCGCAGTAGCTGCTGAACGGGACGACGGCGAGCCTGAGGAGGCTAACGCCGCCGGAGGAGAGGAATCGACGTGAAGAGCACCGGAAGGAGAAGACGACGCTGACATTATCGGAAAAGTAATATAAAAGATTAATAAAGTACCTGGTATTTGAGGGTGGTCGAAAAAAACTAAAGGCTTGAAATCGCTGGTTTGCTAGAGAGAGAAACGGAGCTTGAGAGTATTTTGAAAAAGTGAAAATATAAAAAGTGAAGAAGTGAGAGAGTATAGCGGGAATAAAAGATAAGGGGATAATTTCAAAAAAAACGGAAATCGAGGAAAAGGCGGGATTTAATGGGATCCTTGCATTTTATGCTTGGCAGATGAACAATACCCTAGGTGATGAGCTGGAACGCCAACCGTTGTGGGGTAGGCCACACGCCGCTGACCTATTAGTGGTACAGTACTTGAAAAGACGTGTAAGCATTGTAACCGTCCTAGAATATGGACCGACGCTAATAATGCCAATGATTAACTCTGATCAAAAGGTGGATTTTTCGGGATCTGAACAGATACGGAGAATGGAACGACGTGTGGGGCCCTGGTTGTGCCTAAAAAGATTCCTGGAAGATCTACCCCTACCATTTCGGGGGGAGGAGTTGATATGGCCTGATTAGCTAGACCTGGATTGGGGTAGACCTAAGTTGAAATTACTAAGAAGAAGACCAGGAGGCTAGGCCAGCTCTGTCCATGAGAAGACCTGGTCTGATCCTCCCAGATGAGGCTAGAGACATAGCGAGAGAGGGACCACCTCAGCCCAGGAATTGTCCTGATCCTCCCAGATGAATCTAGAGACATAGCGAGAGCGGGACCATCTCAGCCCAGGAATTGTCCTGGTCCGGATCCCTTACGAGATAACCATAAGAGGGCAGGATCAGGGAAGATCGGGTGCCCTGGTCTCCCAGATGGGGACAAGTGGGACCACTTGTCCCAAATTGGTTGCGTAACGGCCCTTGATTCGCGGCCTTTGTTTTCGAGATCCCAGATGGGGTCCCCACTGGAAAACTATAAATACCTTATCCTCAAGGCTGAGAGAGGTATGTCATTCTTGTGCATTCTTTTCCTTGCGCACTGAAATACTCCATATGCTTATCTGACTAAAGCATCGGAGAGGTTTCCACCGGAAAACCTCCGGTGGTCCTTTTCTGACGTGTTTTTGGGTGCAGGTCAGGTTCGCATAAGGCAAAATGTTAATCTCGGGCGTTGTCATATTTTGGGTGAAACAACCCTCAAGATGGGTGTTTTAGTTCATTAAATACAAACATCAAGGGAATATTTACATATTTGGAAAGATAACTGGGACTTTTTGCACTTAACTAAACTTTATGGTGGTTTTGAAATAATCCCAATTAATAGTTTTTAATCAAGGGAATATTCAACTATTTTTGAAACACTCAGATGTGTGATTCTAATGGTGCCTAGCTACAGTATCCTCTTTTACCAAAATGCGGCCTATTACAATATTTGTACACTGAGTCCGATGATTCGAGCAACGTCACCTTAAATCTGGATGACATTCCAGGTGGCGACGAGGCGTTTGAGCTTTGCGCCAAGTTTTGTTATGGGATCTCAATAAACCTTAGTGCCCATAACTATGTGTCTGCTTTTTGTGTGGCAAATCTCACAAAATCCTATTGCTACTTGCCATTAGGTAAGGACATACACATACACACACGCGCGCACATATAGGTGGGGACAAATATACATATACATGTATAAATAAAAAAATTCAAAGAAACACGCTGAGATTATTATAAAGTGATTTATATTAAGCCTGAACAGCATAATCTTCCACCTATAGAAACCCTCTACGAAACACATCATCAACCAATGATACAAATACATTTTTAAACATAAAATTTGACGCAAGAAAGATAAAGATTATATTTTTTCTGATAACATTTTATGGATAAGGACAACCATGTGCTTCAGCTTTTCACAAGACAACTTAATCTGATATTCATATCAAACATTTGAATATCTGGAAGGTTTGTTACTGCAACTATGGCCATTGTGTTATGTGATTCATTTCAGAAAATATGATAGCTCTACGGACAGCAAGACCATTCGGGATAACAAAAACATTTAGTCTTCATTTGATTATTTAGACTTTGTAGTCTAAAAAAAATTCCAGTTTGTATAGAAAGCAAGGAGTATTGGTTGATATTAAAAAGTCTCTTTGATTTCAAAATTTCACACAGACCATGTAATAGGATCGTATTCCCTATCCATCAATAAAAAGTCACGATAAAGACAGTGAAAGATAGTGACACTAATGTCTTGAAGTTGTTTAAAGGAAACAATAATTGGTAAGAAGATACAGAACTCAAGGCCTTCACTACTGCAGAAACAGGATTCTAAGGCCCCTTATTCACGGCGGTTCTGGAAAACCGCCGTTAAATATGTTTTTACGGCGGTTTTCCAGAAAACTGATGTTAAATCCACCAGTTAACGGCGGTTCTCTTAAAACCACCGTAGATTCCTACATTCTACGGCGGTTTTATGAGAACCGCCATAAAAACTTAGACATTCTACGGCGGTTATTTTAGAACCGACATAAAAACTGGAGGTCAACTGGTTTTAATGTCAGTTCACAAACAACAGCCGTAAAAACTTACACAGTCTAAGGCGGTTTTTGTGAACCGACGTAAATATTGGAGGCTTGCTGATTTTAACGTCAGTTCACAAACAACCGCCGTAAAAACTCACACATTCTATGGCGGTTGTTTGTGAACCACCGTAAAATGTGTTAGATTGGGCACAATTAGGTTTTTGGTGCAATGACTCAATTTTGACCATACTCACGCGGATCGATGACGTGGCAAAATCTCAACAATCCCGCCTAACCCTATTTTCCTACCCGAGTGCGTATATTTCATTCATTTCCAGGTGAAATAATTCCTCTCTCTCTCTCTCTCGCTCGAGATATCGTAGCAATACAAAGGAAAGCTTAGCCCCAACCCTACCTTATAATTCGAGGTGAGTATCAGACAATTCATGGTTGGTTTTCGCTGACTTTAGATTTTCTTTGGTGATTCTCGCGGTTACTTTGTATAAATTTCTATATCTATTTTTTTTTTAATTTCTTTTTCCAGATGAAAGGAGGAAAATCGAAGGCTAGTTCGAGGAAAGGCGACAGCAAGTAAGCAATGTTTTACTATCAATCGCCAAAGGTTTTGGTTGGCCGTGACAGTGAAAGGCGAAGTCCGGCAGGTTGTTTGATTTTCAATTTTCGATTCATGAATTCTATTTTTTGATTCATGAATTGAATTGCGATTTCTCTTTGCAATTAACAGTAGCAATTGCTATTATGAATTTGCAAAAACAAATATGAATCTCAGTTCAAATGTCTTCACAATTAACAGTAGCAAATATGAATTGTATTTTTGCCCTAAATTATAGCTTTTCAAGGTTGTCGTAATTCTACATCTCAATTTTTTTTGGTTAGTTTTTCATTTTTTTTAGATCTCCTTATCTTTGTTATATGCCTATTCCTATTAGTTTTATTCCATTTGTGTTTTTTCTTCCTGCCCAATGTTGTGTTTAAAACTGAATGAGTTGGTGAATTGTGAATTAGTTTTATCTCGGACAGATGTGAATTATACGTTTCAAGTGGATCGAAAACGGAAAAACTCGCTTCGGGATCGCTCGAACCATTCGTTGTGCATTTAAAGTTTGCAGAGGAACAACTTGCCTCTGCTAAACAATCTTTTAAGCTCGAAGCTACACAACATTATGATCTAATGTAATGTTTTTTTGTTGGCAGGGGGTTGCACTAAATACATTTTCACCCAAGAAAAGATTTTACCCTTTGACAAATGGGATTCTTGGATGAAATACTAGTGCTAATGACTGGTTAAATTTCAGGTACCTTATCACTTTGCCACAATCAAATAAAATCCTCAAAACACAATATTTATTATTTAGATTTGGAAATAATAGTTACACAAAGTTGGCAATATTAGACTATTACTAGTTGTTGTCTAACTTCATAGAGTCTTTGTAACAGTGCCTGTGATACTGGGACATTGAGCGAGGATAAGATAAAAGGGAAGATCGTTTATTGCCAGGGTGCCGGTGGCAATAACCCATTCATCGGTGGGGCCGGCACTATCATGTCCGATAACGACTACTTATCCAACTCATATACCACACTTGGACTCGCAAGGTCTAAAGATCAACGAGTATATAAATTCCAAAAGGTACATTTTGGTTCATCAAAGTATATATTGTTTTGGAGATGATTATTGTCTCTATTTTGTAATTCTTCCTTTTTTCTTTTTCCTTTTTTCCTGTTATAGTTCCCCACTAGCTGTTATATTCAAAACAGCTAGTGTCAATGTGACTAACCCAATTATAGCTCAATTTTCATCTAGAGGACCTCAAGAATTAACTCCTAACATACTCAAGGTAACATCAGAATCATATATATCTTTATATTAATTAAATTCCTTTTTATTTTTTGTTTTGGTCATTGTCGATAAGTTTGAAATGTAAACATCCTGATATCACTGCCCCCGGAGTCGACATATTGGCGGCTTTCACGAAATCCACCACGATGACCAGATCGGTCTGTGATAAAAGAGTGGTGAAATATAACGTCGAGTCCGGAACTTCAATGGTTATGCCTCACGTTTCGGGGGCCGCTGCCTACGTCAGAACTTACCATCTAAGGTGGTCGCTGGCCGCCATTAAATCAGCCCTAATGACCACTTGTAAGCTTTCCTGCCTTTTCCTTACATGCACGCACCACCTCAGATTACGATTCAAGTATCTTGATGTTAATCGTACGATGTGTTTTCAATACATCGGATGAATGTCATTTATCATTTCATTTTATTCCCAATAGAGTCAAGGTGGGAAGCCTACATTCTTCTTATACCCACACAAAACTCCGAAAAGTATCCGTGTGAAATAAGTCTTTGTTTCCCAAGTAGGAAACCCAGGCCATTTGCTAAGAAAGTAAACTACAACAAACCAGTTTAACATTGGTCTATTGTGTATAATGTCTTAGAATGTATTTGTGCCCCTTCAACTTTATAAAAAGTGCACCAGAAAGTCTTAGTCTGTACTTAGGGATGATTACAAAAACCACTTAAGTGTTTAAAAAGAAAAATAGAAGGTTTGAAAGAAAAAACACAAGGTAAGTGAAAGTGATGGAATTCACACCATGACACAAGCACTAAATATATAGTCGACAAGCAGGCAAGATAAAAATCACAAATCACCATCTCGTAAAATCACCGCATAATCAAATAACTTCGAGCAACAGAAACAAGAAAAGAAGTAAAAACCCCAATAACTTACAATCAACCTGGAGCTGCAGGTTTCAAGATGAATCAATGGGGGAGAAATTAAGGGCTTCTCCGTCCAGCCTGAAGAGGACATAAATGAAATAATGTTAAATTCATTAATAAAAAATCAGGAATAATGCAAAAATTTTATAATATTACAATCATTAATATTCTAGCCCTGATTAGTATAAAACAGTCAAGATACTTTTCTCAAAACCTCCTAAAATATTAGGAGAGAGGTTTAAGGGTTTTTTTTTTTTTTTTGTAACATTTAGAAATATCTGGGTTTAATTTGTAATTAACTTAAACTTAGGGAGGTTTGGTAATAATCCTTAAGTAAAATTCTCAAAACCTCTTACAATATAAGGATGAAACTGACACAAAGAAGAAAAGACAGAGTAATATTACATTTGTATTTCTTGAAATCCTCTATTCAATTAAGAATTTAATGGGTACAAAAGCATACTTTTCGTTTGATGCAAAATGATATCTAACTAATTGTACAAGTACCAAAAAGTCCAGCATACTATAATAAAACTAAGAAAAAGAATATTAAATCCTGCACATTTGATCAGAATACTAATACAGACAGATTTCAGATCATAAAACAAAAACACTTAAATTCAAAAAGATGCAAATAAACATGGAAAAAATATCCTGCACATTTTATCAGAATACTAATGCTATCCATGCTATCCATACACTAACAGATTTCGGATCATAAAATATAAACTGAGATTTCAAAGAAATACCAATAAACATAGAAAAATAAATTAAATCCTTCACATTTTATGAGAATCCTGATACTATACAAACACACAGACAGAGCATAAAAACAATATGAGCACGAACAGATATTCGATCTTAAAACTTAATCAAGTTCATGCATGTACGTTGAAGAGTAAATATAAAATCAACAAGCAGATACTTCAAATGTTTCAGAAGAAATACCAATTAAACACAAGAAAAAAAAAAGAAATCAATAAACTGAATCTTTCACATTTAAAATAAAAAATCAAATACGATCCACGATCACATACATATATATTGGATTTAAAAAAAAATCATTGCATTGAATGTACTGTTAGAACAACAGAGCATTCCCACATGGCAAGAACCCTCATATAGGTTTTACGCTCCTGGCACTATTCTGACAAATCTCATGCCCACATTTAAAGTTTCAAGAATTTCAGAAATCATGGAGCTAAAGGAACATAGATGAATCCTAATGATAGATCTTATTACTACTATATGACTATTTTGCATGTAATTGTTGTATTTTTCTTCATGTTTTTAGATAGATTTTTATATTAATTTTAGTAGTTTTGAGTCATTTTTCGTTAGGTTTTTAAGTCGTTTCTCTTGTTTTATTATTTTTCGTGTTCTTGCTACTTTTATATTTAATTTGGTTGAATGGGTTCAATTACCTTGAGGTTTGGTAAAATTCTTGGGTTTTTATGTTCAAAATTTCTATTTTATAGGCCAAGGCATTAAGGATCAAAATTGAAGCCAAAAGAGAGGCTCCAAAATGCCAAACTCTCTGGAATACTATCCAAAGCTCGCCGATGCTCGCCAAAATTCACGCCAAGCTGCCCACACTGGGTGGCGCTGCCCACACTGGGTTACTTAGTGTCCGGCGCCAACCTGCGCGCAGCACGACGCCAATGCTCGCCCGCACACGCCCAGCCGCCCAAGCTCCAGCCGACCAGCGCCCAGGCCTTCCGACCACCTGCGCCCAGCACGAGTTAGCCAGCAAACCCCCCTGACTCATCTCTGTCTCTCTATAAAAAAAGCCCTTTCTCCTTTTCATAATAATAAGGTAAGCTGACTTTCGGCCCAGCTTGACCACAGAACCAKAAAACAAGTATGCAGCAATACAGAGCTCCTTCGTGAAACCACCAATGAATACTAAGATCACCTTATTTAAGATTGACCTCAGCACCCGAGGTCTCTCRAGCCTCTGCCAAGTTAATCTCTTCAAACGTAGGACAGTGTCGAACAAGTTAGACATTGTACACTACTTGTTGCTTCCTTTCATCCTGGTTATACACTATAGTCCACATAGGGCTTCAAGAGCGTGACTCTTCTTTTTATTTATATACACAATTTTCAGTGTCTAGTTTGCGTATTCGCCTAGAAAAAAAAACAAAAATTGCGTTTTCATTATGGTCTTACAGAATCGAGCCATGGTCGAGTCATCTCGAGCCAAGTTGAGCCAAAAGGTGCCAAAAGGCTAGCCAAGGGTCTAGGAAGGTGCCTCCGGGTCAAACTTGGTCAAACCCGGGAATTTCAAGCCTTTTTGGCTAATTTGGCCCATTTAAACCCAATTAATTTAGTATAAATAGACTACAACTCTCATTTTTGTAAAACACCTYCTCCCAACCCAAGCTTGGGTTTGGGACTTAATTTCTCTCTCTAGATTTAATTTTCAAGCTTTGCCTTGGGTTTGTAAGCTCAAGAATGATTCAAGTACTCCCTTTGATTTTTAATTCCTTGCAATTTCAATCAAGCTTTTGGATTCTCCATTTAATTTTAGTAAGCTTTCTTTTAATTTCATGCTTTGTTCTTCATTTGTTTTATGCTTTTTTGCCTTAGGTATTAGAGTTTGTGCTTGATCTTGTGAATCATCCATGGAATCTAGTTGAGTGACACAATTAGATCATAAATTGAGGCCTAGATCGTTTAATTTCACGTTATTTTACATGTTTCATGCACTTTTCTTCATTTCATGCTTTTTGTCTTAGCACCTTGAATTCATGATGAAACTTATGAATTGACTATGGAATCTAGATGAGTGACACATCTAGATCATAGATCGGCTCTTGGATCATCTTGATTTTGAGTTTTTTCGTATGCTTTATTTTGATTTTTATTTTCATGCATAGTTTTAGCTTAAATCCTAGATCTAGACTTCGTTTGCTTGTTACTATACGCATTAATTGACATTAATAATCTCAAGAAGGGTATAATTGGAAAATACTAACTAAATTAACGACTTAACTATATAAACTACTCATTTCTTAATCTGTGTGAAATCAACCACAGGATTATCATTTTGGGATGGAGGGAGTAAGAAATTAAAACACAAGCCTTTATGAACGTAGGCAATGACTTAATCACCATCCTTCTTATTCTTTCTTTTTTATTTTATCCCCTTTTTCTTTTCTTTTTTCACGGGGTCCTTTTTCTTTCTTTTTTCTTTTTTTTTGAAGGATGGTGATCCTTTATTACAACTTTTCATAAATTCCTGATAAAATCTCCAAAATACAAAAAACATAATAAATATAACAAACTCCTACCCCACGCTTTTAATGGTTGGCAGGAGTCGACTAATAAACACTAATGGCTAAAGGAAATGAGTTATTTGGCTATGATTGGCTCATTCGTAATTTATAGTGGCTAAAATATATAGATATGGCCGGGAACAAGGGGTTTTTTATGTGCCTTAACGTCATGTTCAAAGCTAACTACACATAGCGATTTCAAAGAGATCTCAAAACAGAACTCACTCAAGCACATGTAATGATGATAAAACACTCAGGCTACTCACATGCTTTTGCATGAAAAAGTTTTGAATTAACGCTGCTTTTAAGGTTTTGCGAAATCAATTGCGTCCAAGTACCATTTTAAAATATATCAAATAATAATTTTGAAAACTTTATGGCACTTATACACGCTCAAAGACAAGAACCTCAAATCATACTTAATTAACTTTGACAGGCAAGCAAGAAAAACACAATTCAGCGGCGGGAATAGTAGTTAATCACATAATTCTTTTTTTCAAATTGCCACAATTTTCAAATATAAATCATACTACACAAATTTTCAAATATAGATCGTACTTAACCACCCCCCTCTAAAAACTCGGCAATCCCCTGATTGTCCTAAATATAAGAGAAAAACAAATTAAATGAGTAAAAGAGTAAGGGAAACGTCCCTGAAAAATAGTCGAGCGGCTCCAACAAGCGCTTGTGCAATAATCCCTTCGTCTTGAATCCCGTGATTGAAAATGCCTTGAATAAAAAACCTATTAAGATAAAACAAACGAACAAAAACAAACTAACTAGAAAAACTTAAGGGGAAAATATTTTTTTGCAACCTGTACTATAGGCGTTTTCACGCTTTGCAACCTTATGTTTTTCGTTTCAATTGCAACCTGTACTATATTTTTACAACCTAGAGCATGAAAAATAAAGAGTGAAAAAAAAGTTTAGGTTGCAAAAGTGTAGTACAGGTTGCAATTGACAACGAAAAAAAATATAAGGTTGCAAAGCGTGAAAACGCCTATAGTACAAGTTGAAAAAAATATTTTTCCCAAAACTTAAAGAGGAAGAAAAGAAAACGAATACTTGGGTTGCCTCCCCATAATCACTTGTTTAACGTCGAAAGCTCGACGCCTTCTACGAACGATGCTACTGGATCCACTATACGCATTAATTGACATTAATAATCTCAAGAAGGGTATAATTGGAAAATACTAACTAAATTAACGACTTAACTATATAAACTACTCATTTCTTAATCTGTGTGAAATCAACCACAGGATTATCATTTTGGGATGGAGGGAGTAAGAAATTAAAACACAAGCCTTTATGAACGTAGGCAATGACTTAATCACCATCCTTCTTATTCTTTCTTTTTTATTTTATCCCCTTTTTCTTTTCTTTTTTCACGGGGTCCTTTTTCTTTCTTTTTTCTTTTTTTTTGAAGGATGGTGATCCTTTATTACAACTTTTCATAAATTCCTGATAAAATCTCCAAAATACAAAAAACATAATAAATATAACAAACTCCTACCCCACGCTTTTAATGGTTGGCAGGAGTCGACTAATAAACACTAATGGCTAAAGGAAATGAGTTATTTGGCTATGATTGGCTCATTCGTAATTTATAGTGGCTAAAATATATAGATATGGCCGGGAACAAGGGTTTTTTATGTGCCTTAACGTCATGTTCAAAGCTAACTACACATAGCGATTTCAAAGAGATCTCAAAACAGAACTCACTCAAGCACATGTAATGATGATAAAACACTCAGGCTACTCACATGCTTTTGCATGAAAAAGTTTTGAATTAACGCTGCTTTTAAGGTTTTGCGAAATCAATTGCGTCCAAGTACCATTTTAAAATATATAAATAATAATTTTGAAAACTTTATGCACTTATACACGCTCAAAGACAAGAACCTCAAATCATACTTAATTAACTTTGACAGGCAAGCAAGAAAAACACAATTCAGCGGCGGGAATAGTAGTTAATCACATAATTCCTTTTTTTCAAATTGCCACAATTTTCAAATATAAATCATACTACACAATTTTCAAATATAGATCGTACTTAACCCACCCCCCTCTAAAAACTCGGCAATCCCCTGATTGTCCTAAATATAAGAGAAAAACAAATTAAATGAGTAAAAGAGTAAGGGAACGTCCCTGAAAAATAGTCGAGCGGCTCCAACAAGCGCTTGTGCAATAATCCTTCGTCTTGAATCCCGTGATTGAAAATGCCTTGAATAAAAAACCTATTAAGATAAAACAAACGAACAAAAACAAACTAACTAGAAAAACTTAAGGGGAAAATATTTTTTTGCAACCTGTACTATAGGCGTTTTCACGCTTTGCAACCTTATGTTTTTCGTTTCAATTGCAACCTGTACTATATTTTTACAACCTAGAGCATGAAAAATAAAGAGTGAAAAAAAAGTTTAGGTTGCAAAAGTGTAGTACAGGGTTGCAATTGACAACGAAAAAAAATATAAGGTTGCAAAGCGTGAAAACCGCCTATAGTACAAGTTGAAAAAAATATTTTTCCCAAAACTTAAAGAGGAAGAAAAGAAAACGAATACTTGGGTTGCCTCCCCATAATCACTTGTTTAACGTCGAAAGCTCGACGCCTTCTACGAACGATGCTACTGGATCCACTATACGCATTAATTGACATTAATAATCTCAAGAAGGGTATAATTGGAAAATACTAACTAAATTAACGACTTAACTATATAAACTACTCATTTCTTAATCTGTGTGAAATCAACCACAGGATTATCATTTTGGGATGGAGGGAGTAAGAAATTAAAACACAAGCCTTTATGAACGTAGGCAATGACTTAATCACCATCCTTCTTATTCTTTCTTTTTTATTTTATCCCCTTTTCTTTTCTTTTTTCACGGGGTCCTTTTTCTTTCTTTTTTCTTTTTTTTTGAAGGATGGTGGATCCTTTATTACAACTTTTCATAAATTCCTGATAAAATCTCCAAAATACAAAAAACATAATAAATATAACAAACTCCTACCCCACGCTTTTAATGGTTGGCAGGAGTCGACTAATAAACACTAATGGCTAAAGGAAATGAGTTATTTGGCTATGATTGGCTCATTCGTAATTTATAGTGGCTAAAATATATAGATATGGCCGGGAACAAGGGGTTTTTTATGTGCCTTAACGTCATGTTCAAAGCTAACTACACATAGCGATTTCAAAGAGATCTCAAAACAGAACTCACTCAAGCACATGTAATGATGATAAACACTCAGGCTACTCACATGCTTTTGCATGAAAAAGTTTTGAATTAACGCTGCTTTTAAGGTTTTGCGAAATCAATTGCGTCCAAGTACCATTTTAAAATATATCAAATAATAAATTTTGAAAACTTTATGGCACTTATACACGCTCAAAGACAAGAACCTCAAATCATACTTAATTAACTTTGACAGGCAAGCAAGAAAAACACAATTCAGCGGCGGGAATAGTAGTTAATCACATAATTCCTTTTTTTCAAATTGCCACAATTTTCAAATATAAATCATACTACACAAATTTTCAAATATAGATCGTACTTAACCCACCCCCCTCTAAAAACTCGGCAATCCCCTGATTGTCCTAAATATAAGAGAAAAACAAATTAAATGAGTAAAAGAGTAAGGGAACGTCCCTGAAAAATAGTCGAGCGGCTCCAACAAGCGCTTGTGCAATAATCCCTTCGTCTTGAATCCCGTGATTGAAAATGCCTTGAATAAAAAACCTATTAAGATAAAACAACGAAAAAAACAAACTAACTAGAAAAACTTAAGGGGAAAATATTTTTTTGCAACCTGTACTATAGGCGTTTTCACGCTTTGCAACCTTATGTTTTTCGTTTCAATTGCAACCTGTACTATATTTTTACAACCTAGAGCATGAAAAATAAAGAGTGAAAAAAAAGTTTAGGTTGCAAAAGTGTAGTACAGGGTTGCAATTGACAACGAAAAAAAAATATAAGGTTGCAAAGCGTGAAAACCGCCTATAGTACAAGTTGAAAAAAATATTTTTCCCAAAACTTAAAGAGGAAGAAAAGAAAACGAATACTTGGGTTGCCTCCCCATAATCACTTGTTTAACGTCGAAAGCTCGACGCCTTCTACGAACGATGCTACTGGATCCA
>BMAC01000071.1:1139493-1154993 GCA_014905375.1 Phtheirospermum japonicum
TGGATCCAGTAGCATCGTTCGTAGAAGGCGTCGAGCTTTCGACGTTAAACAAGTGATTATGGGGAGGCAACCCAAGTATTCGTTTTCTTTTCTTCCTCTTTAAGTTTTGGGAAAAATATTTTTTTCAACTTGTACTATAGGCGGTTTTCACGCTTTGCAACCTTATATTTTTTTTTCGTTGTCAATTGCAACCCTGTACTACACTTTTGCAACCTAAACTTTTTTTTCACTCTTTATTTTTCATGCTCTAGGTTGTAAAAATATAGTACAGGTTGCAATTGAAACGAAAAACATAAGGTTGCAAAGCGTGAAAACGCCTATAGTACAGGTTGCAAAAAAATATTTTCCCCTTAAGTTTTTCTAGTTAGTTTGTTTTTTTCGTTGTTTTATCTTAATAGGTTTTTTATTCAAGGCATTTTCAATCACGGGATTCAAGACGAAGGGATTATTGCACAAGCGCTTGTTGGAGCCGCTCGACTATTTTTCAGGGACGTTCCCTTACTCTTTTACTCATTTAATTTGTTTTTCTCTTATATTTAGGACAATCAGGGGATTGCCGAGTTTTTAGAGGGGGGTGGGTTAAGTACGATCTATATTTGAAAATTTGTGTAGTATGATTTATATTTGAAAATTGTGGCAATTTGAAAAAAAGGAATTATGTGATTAACTACTATTCCCGCCGCTGAATTGTGTTTTTCTTGCTTGCCTGTCAAAGTTAATTAAGTATGATTTGAGGTTCTTGTCTTTGAGCGTGTATAAGTGCCATAAAGTTTTCAAAATTTATTATTTGATATATTTTAAAATGGTACTTGGACGCAATTGATTTCGCAAAACCTTAAAAGCAGCGTTAATTCAAAACTTTTTCATGCAAAAGCATGTGAGTAGCCTGAGTGTTTATCATCATTACATGTGCTTGAGTGAGTTCTGTTTTGAGATCTCTTTGAAATCGCTATGTGTAGTTAGCTTTGAACATGACGTTAAGGCACATAAAAAACCCCTTGTTCCCGGCCATATCTATATATTTTAGCCACTATAAATTACGAATGAGCCAATCATAGCCAAATAACTCATTTCCTTTAGCCATTAGTGTTTATTAGTCGACTCCTGCCAACCATTAAAAGCGTGGGGTAGGAGTTTGTTATATTTATTATGTTTTTTGTATTTTGGAGATTTTATCAGGAATTTATGAAAAGTTGTAATAAAGGATCCACCATCCTTCAAAAAAAAAGAAAAAAGAAAGAAAAAGGACCCCGTGAAAAAAGAAAAGAAAAAGGGGATAAAATAAAAAAGAAAGAATAAGAAGGATGGTGATTAAGTCATTGCCTACGTTCATAAAGGCTTGTGTTTTAATTTCTTACTCCCTCCATCCCAAAATGATAATCCTGTGGTTGATTTCACACAGATTAAGAAATGAGTAGTTTATATAGTTAAGTCGTTAATTTAGTTAGTATTTTCCAATTATACCCTTCTTGAGATTATTAATGTCAATTAATGCGTATAGGAAAATTAGTGTTGAAATTAGTATATTTGTTATTGGAATAGTAAGATTTTTATATTGTAATCATCAATTTTAAATTTACCATGTAGAAAACTAGTATTTCTAAAAATATTAATTAAGGGTATGTGTGTGTAACGCCCGATTTCGATAATTGTAAATAGATTTACATTTTAAATAATAATTGAAGGAATCTAGGCGTCACAAATAAATGTCGAACTTCATAACAACAACATAATAAAATTCATAATTTCAAAATGATCAAGTTTACGCAGCGGAATATTTAAAAACAATAAAAAAACAAATTGCTATCAGTGGAAAACGATAGCTAAAGTACGATTTAGGTCTAGTTCCACATTCTTTTAAAAAGCATACAAAACAAAACGGATAACTAGTATCCTTTTCCCTTCCTCATTTCCCATTCACTCGATATTCTCGTTTGTACCTGAAAGAAAAACATCGTTGATTTGGGATGAGCTCAACGTACTCAATAGTTACACCGACATACCTCATGCAAAATTATACAAACTCAGAAATAGCACAATTAACCATAGAATTCGTAATTTTACTTTGGAAGACAGTTGACTGCAGGCTAAAACGCGGCGGGTTTCCCCTATAACCCTTTTCCCCGGTCATAGGCTTCCCCGATGACCCTTTTCCCCGGTCATAGGCACTTAAGGCCCCTGGTTTTAATCATTGGATATAGCACGCTGGGATAAACCCAATGACCCTTTTCCCCGGTCACGGACAACTTTTGCGGTCCACGGCTATATTATTTTATAAACATAGAATTTCATGATACACGTTGCACATAGATTTGAGAACATAGAATTTAACATAAGACAGGTCGGTGGTCCCTACCTCGAAACAAAGTCGTGAAAAGTTGAGTGAATGCACGTGTTGAATCCTACGTCCCGATTTCCTCGTCACCTAATCATTTGAAAAATATACTTAATTAGTATATATATAATTGAATAATTTTTTTTAAATATTAATATATAATATATTTATTTATTTATTTAAAATACAAAATATAATATTAAAATAAATAATAATGGACTTAATTGAAACTTAATAAGTTTTATTGGGTTGGATTGAAGTTTCGAAAAGTCGGAGGGTCGGAATTGAGAGTTTGGACCAATTGGGGGCTCAATTGGGGGTTTTGGATAAATTAGGGATTGAATTTAGGGTTTTGGATAAGTTGGGGGGTTTCAATTGCAAAGGAGCTAAACTGTTGGGGGGTCAATTTGTAATATTCGGAAAATTTGGATTAAAAAGGGAACCAGCCCATTAATCCCTAATTCATCCGCCCGTTTTCTCTCTTTCTCTCCTTTCTTTTCCTTCTTTTCTTTTCCGTCCAGAATTCGGCGGACGGCTGGGGGAGTGGCGAAGAAGGGCAGGTGGTTCAAGGCTTTGGGTTTGTCGGAGGAAGGCGCTGGGGCGGCGATTTGGGTTGGAGGGTGCTGGATCGGCGGTGAGTTCGTGGTGGGTGTGGCGGTTTGTGGGTTTCGGGTTTGCCGACGGTTGTGGTGGTGATGGCAAGGCGGCGGTGGACTTCCGGCGGGTGAGGCGTTCGGCAGGGCGACGACAACAGTGGGGCGTCTGCAACGCAGCGGCGTTGTGCAGCAACCGGCGAGGCGACCTTCGCCTTTGATCAAACCATGGCGGCGGCTCGCAGAAGGAAAACGCGGCAGCGGTTCGGGTTTGCCGTCTTGTTCCGCAGCGGTTTGGTGGTTGAGGGCGGTGATGGTGAAAGGCGACGGCAACGGATGTTCGTCGTGGGCTAGGCTCTGGGCGGAGGTGGTGACTGAAGTCCCGGGACTGAGATTGGCGTGGGTCGTGGGTTTGGGTTTGTTTTGGTTGGTTTTGGGCTGGATGGAGTTGGTTCACTTATCGTTTCGGGTTTAGCTCGACAGTCGCCGTGGGCTGCCGGAAATGGGTCTGTGATTCGGGCTTTGGTGTCGGCTAAAACGGTGGCTTGTTTGTGGTTTTTCGGCAGGGGCCTGTGGTGGAAGCTGGCCGGAAAATTTTTGTGGCTGTCTGGGTTTGGACAGTCCGAGAAAGATTTTGTAGTTGGTGGTGGTGATTGTTGTGGTTAGAAAATCGGCAGACGGTTTTGTGGGAAAAACTTTAGAAACACAAAAGAATAACATAAACATTTCATTACCTATTATTATGTGTTGAGGCTTATTGTATGTTTGTGACAAACAAAAAAAAACCGAAAGAGAAGGTTTGGTGAAGAAATGGAGAGTGGCTGTGGAATGAATGGTGGTTGTTTGTGGTGTAGAAACAATGTCAAGAAAAATGGGGATAGGTGGATAAGGTTAGGGTTTTTTTGGTTTCCTTGGTGGGTTTGGGCCTAGTTTATGACATTGGGCCTTGTGTTTTAAAAGTTCCGGTAACCGAAAATGATTAAAAACGACCCAATGGATTAATCGAATGATTTCATAGTCGACCAATAGTAATTTACATTAATAATAAATTTTAATAATTATAATAATTTCTTAAAAGTTGAGAAATATAATTTAAGTAAATAAATAAATAAATTACTAAATAATTATAATTGTTTCTTTAAAGTTTTTAATATAATTTTAATTGAAAACGAACTATATATTCGTTTTAAATAGAATTCTTAGATTATTTAAAACTAAAATAGGTAGAAAATTCGTTTACTGGCGACGAGCTTGGGACTAGGATCATATTTCTAATGCAAAATGATAAATAAAAATATGAAAATATGAAATTGATGCATAGGTGTTACAACCTACCCTCCTTAGAAAAATTTTGTCCTCAAAATTCTGCACTTACCCGCAATGCCGAAATTTGGGTATTTCGCCTTGAACTCCACCTCTTGTTCCCAAGTGGCCTCATTCATCCCATGACGTTTCCATTGCACCTTGATCAAAGCTATTTCCTTGTTCCTCAATCGGTATATCTTGCGATCCAAAATCGCTTCTGGAGCTTCTTCATGAGTTAAATCCTTATTAACCTCCAACTTTTCGTAGCTCACGATGTGGTGCGGATCGTAGACATACTTTCTTAACATCGACACATGGAAGACATTATGAATGCTCGATAAACTTGGTGGTAGCGCAAGCTCGTAGGCCAATTCTCCGATTCTCTTGAGAATTTCAAACGGCCCTATGAATCTTGGTTTCAACTTCCCTTTCTGACCAAATCTCACCACACCTCGGATTGGTGCTACCTTCAAAAACACTTTATCGCCCACTTCAAAATTTAGATCCTTTCTTCGACGGTCCGCATAAGATTTCTGCCGATCCTGCGCAGTTTTAATTCGATCTCGGATCGTGGCAATGTGTTTAACCGTCTCTTGTACTAGTTCGGAGCCCAAAATCTTTCTCTCACCTACTTCGTCCCAATAAAGAGGAGATCTACACTTTCTCCTGTACAGAGCCTCGTAGGGAGCCATACCAATAGTAGATTGATAACTGTTATTGTAAGCGAATTCCACCAACGGTAGTAAAGCTTCCCACTGATTTCCCAAGTCGAGTATGCAGGTCCTCAACATATCCTTCATGATTTGGTTAGTCCTTTCAGTTTGACCGTCTGTTTGTGGGTGATAAGTTGTGCTGAACTTCAGTTTAGTGCCCAAAGCATTTTGCAAACTCTTCCAAAAGTTCGAAGTGAACCTCGTATCTCTATCTGACACAATCGAGACCGGTACTCCGTGCAACTTAACGATTCCCCGAATATAGATTTGAGCATATTGTTCCATGTTGAATGTCATCTTGACCGGTAAAAAGTGGGCCGACTTGGTTAAACGATCTACTATCACCCACACCGCCTTGTTACCTCTCGTCGATGGCGGTAAACCTACTACAAAATCCATCGAGATATGCTCCCACTTCCATTCTGGAATCTCTAGTGGTCTTAGCAAACCCGACGGTCGTTGATGTTCGGCCTTAACTTGCTGACAAACTAGACACTTTCCCACAAAAGTGGCAATGTCTCTCTTCATGCTTCTCCACCAAAACACTGTCTTTAAATCCTTACACATCTTGGTGCCACCAGGATGTGCAATGTAAGGAGTACAATGGGCTTCTTCCAAAATTTCTTTCCTTAGACCCTCGTCCTTTGGAACACAAATCCTCCTTTMGTAAAAYAAAACTCCATCGTCTGCTAAAACAAAACCTTTGATGGTCCCTTTTCGCACTTTCTCCTTCATTTTGATTATGAAACCATCCTGGGTTTGAATTTCCTTGATCCTTTCTCTCAACGTTGGTTGCACCACTAACGAAGCTAAGATCCCCTTTGTGTTCCTTGGAGGTATCACCATCTCGATTTTCATCTTGGCGAACTCCTCAACCAACTTATCTTGTTCAGAAGGTAAACTCATCAGTCCTCCTTTACGACTCAACGCATCAGCTACCACGTTCGCCTTCCCTGGATGGTAGTTAATGGTGCAGTCATAGTCTTTAACCAATTCCAACCATCTTCTTTGACGCATATTCAGCTCCTTCTGAGTGAACAAATACTTCAAGCTCTTATGGTCGGTAAAGATCTCACACTTGCCTCCATACAAGTAGTGTCTCCAGATCTTCAAAGCATGAACTACAGCTGCAAGTTCTAAATCATGCGTAGGGTAGTTCGTCTCATGGGTTTTGAGTTGTCGTGACGCATAAGCCACTACTTTCCCATGTTGCATCAAGACACAACCTAAACCTTGTTTCGACGCATCGCTATAAATAACGAAGTCCTTCGTTGGATCGGGAATTGTCAAGACGGGTGCGGTAGTGAGCTTTTTCTTCAGTTCTTGAAAACTCTCCTCGCACTTCAAGCTCCAAACGAACTTCTCCCCTTTTCTCGTAAGTCGAGTCATCGGCACAGCTATCTTAGAAAATCCTTCGATAAATCTTCGATAGTAGCCTGCTAGACCCAGAAAACTGCGAACTTCACTCGCATTCGTGGGGGTGGCCCATCTATTAATAGCTTCAACCTTAGATGGATCCACTTCTATCCCTTGAGCAGTGACGATATGACCAAGGAACACTACTCGGTCCATCCAAAACTCACACTTACTAAACTTCGCATACAACTTCTCCTCGCGAAGTGTTCCCAACACTATTCGTAAGTGTTCTTCATGCTCTTCTCGATTCTTCGAATAAATCAAGATGTCGTCGATGAAAACTATGACGAACTTATCCAAGTAGGGGTGGAAAACCCTATTCATCAAATCCATGAACACTGCTGGAGCATTGCTTAGCCCAAAAGGCATCACCACGAACTCGTAGTGTCCATATCTCGTTCTGAAAGCAGTCTTCGGAATGTCACTCTCTTTGATCTTCAACTGATGATACCCCGACCTTAAGTCGATCTTGGAGAAAAACGCTTGCTCCTTTCAATTGATCGAATAAGTCTTCGATTCGAGGTAACGGGTACTTGTTCTTTATTGTGAGTCGATTAAGTTCTCTATAATCGATACACATTCTCATTGACCCATCTTTCTTCTTAACAAAGAGGACTGGTGCTCCCCACGGTGAAACACTCGGTCGGACAAAACCTAAATCCAACAACTCTTGGATTTGTGCCTTTAGTTCTTGTAGTTCCTTCGGTGCCATCCTGTATGGTGCCTTTGAGATTAGGTGCTGCCCCTGGTGTCAAATCAATTGTGAACTCGACTTGACGACTGGGCGGTAATCCTGGTAACTCTTCTGGAAAGACGTCCTGAAAATCTCGAACGATGGGCACTTCGAGCGGCGTCACCTCTACCGCTGGATTGCTAACCAAATTCACTAGGAAACCTTGACATCTCTCTTTCTTCAACAGCTTCATGGCCTTCATTGCTGTTATTACTTGTGGCACCGTCTTGGTTTTGGCTCCATAGAACTTGATCTCTTCACCTTCTGTGAGTTTGAAAGTTATTTCTCTTTCGCGACATTGTATCTTCGCTTGATACTTCGTGAGCCAGTTCATTCCTAATATCAAGTCGAAATCCCTCATTTCGATCACATACAAGTCTGCCTCGAGATTCTTTCCTCCTACATCGATCTTCACTCCCTTATCCATCAAGTTCGTAACCATTACGTCTTCGGATGGTAAACCAACCTCTAAGGGTTCCTCTACTCTAGTGCTCTTAACTTCAGTTAAATCACGAAATTTCTTCAACACAAAAGAGTGCGAAGCACCCGTATCAAAAAGCACAAAAGCAGGAATTCCCGAAACAGTCAACATACCTGTTATAACTCCAGGGTTCTCTTCAGCCTCATTGCGTGCCATGGCATACATTCGAGCATTTCCTCCATTGGTTGGTCCTGGCTTTAGCCCTCCACCGCCTTGTTGTCTTTGACCATACACAGGACAGAACTGCGTTGCATGCCCACTCTGACGGCAGCGGTAACACTTTCCTTGCCCTAGAAGGCACTCACCAAAATGTCTCTTACCGCAATTTTGGCACATGGGCTTGTTGTCCATCCCTTGCTGTCTGTTCCCGCCACCAGTTTTCTGTTGTTTGCTTTGGTTGGAACTTCCTCCTACCCACTTCCTCTTTTCCACCAATGTTGTGGGTTTGGGCTTCACTTCATCCACTCCAAGACTTGCCTCTACGTCCTGAGCTCTTTTGACCATCTCCGAGTAGGGAAGGTCACCTTGTGCTGATAAGATACCGGCTAGTTGGGAACTCAATCCTCTCTTGAACCTCAACGATTTCTTCAAATCGGTGTCCACCAGGTGCGTAGCAAAACGGCTCAACTGGTTAAACTTCCTCTCGTACTCAGTGACCGTCAAGCTCCCTTGTTTGATATTCAGGAACTCGGCCTCCTTCTGGTCGCGGTACGAGCGCGGGAAAAACTTCTCCATAACCACCGTCTTGAACTCGTTCCAAGTGAAAGCATCTCGTTCTGCCTCTGAACAGTTCCTCCAATAACCTTCCCACCAGTGATCAGCATCCTCGGTTAGCTGGAAAGTAGCGCACGTGACCTTCTGCATGTCGTTACAAGCTATCATCCGAAAGATTCTTTCGAGTGCTCGGAACCACTCTTCTATTGCATCAGGTCCATCTCTCCCATTGAAGGTGGGCGGTCGATAGAGGCGGAATTGTTCCACTGCTCTTGAGTTGTTGCCTCCATTCCCCAAACCGTTATCTTGGAGACGCTGGAAAAAGCTGGTGAAGATCGTGTCCATGGCCTCAACAGTCGTTTGGTTAAACTGGGTCGGACTTTCTTCATTGGCCCTATTCCCGATTCTTCTTCCTCGATTTGACGCCATATCCTAATGTCATCAAAAATATTTACTTGATTAATTTACGAGGTATAACTCTTAATATACGTCGTAACATTGTTGACACGCCACCACATATTCCCCCTTCTCCTTCCCTTTGGAAACCTCTTCACGATTTTCCTTGGGTGTTCTTTCCTTGGCTAAGCGCCACAAGCGATGTTTGATCAACAAAATGACCCCACCGTATCTACCTCTAAATGTCGTAACTAATGAAAGTCTACATTCCTTGGAGAGCAATCATACCCAAAATCAACCAATACACCCAATAGAATACAATCATGAAATAACATGGAAGTAAATGAGCAATTAAATACTTATAATGGACTTTGTACCTTGAGAATATCGGCGAATGTTCAACGAGGAGGAATGGAAACCATTAAGTAATTAAAATCTTTATTTTATAATTTATTTATTTATTTATTTATTTTTTTAATTTTTTTTTCTTTCAAAAAACAGGTCGAGTCTACAGAACCAAACAAAACCTTGGCTCTGATACCACCTTTTGTAACGCCCCGATTTAGGTTTACATTTTAAATAATTCAAGAAATCTTGGCGTCACAAATAAATGTCGAATTTCATAACAATAACATAGTAAAATTCATAAATTTCAAAATGATCAAGTTTTCGCAGCGGAATATTCAAAACAATAAAAAAAAACAAATTGCTATCAGTGGAAAACGATAGCTAAAATACGATTTAGGTCTAGTTCCACATTCTTTTCAAAACATACAAAACAAAATGGATAACTAGTATCCTTTTTCCTTCCTCATTTCCCATTCACTCGATATTCTCGTTTGTACCTGAAAGAAAAACATCGTTGATTTGGGATGAGTTCAACGTACTCAATAGTTACACCGACATACCTCATGCAAAATTATACAAACTCAGAAATAGCACAATTAACCATAGAATTCATAATTTTACTTTGGAAGACAGTTGACTGCAGCTAAAACGCGGCGGGTTTCCCCTATAACCCTTTTCCACGGTCATAGGCTTCCCCGATGACCCTTTTCCCCGGTCATAGGCACTTAAGGCCCCTGGTTTTAATCATTGGATATAGTACGCTGGGATAAACCCAATGACCCTTTTCCCCGGTCACGGACAACTTTTGCGGTCCACGGCTATATTAATTTATAAACATTGAATTTCATGATAAACATTGCACATAGATTTGAGCACATAGAATTCAACATAAGAAAAGTCGGTGGTCCCTACCTCGAAATAAAGTCGTGAAATAAGTCGAGTGAATGCACGTGGTTGATTCCTATGTCCCGATTTCCTCGTCACCTAATCATTTTAAAAATATACTTAATTAGTATATATATAATTAAATAATTTTTAAAATATTAATATATAATATATTTATTTATTTATTTAAAATACAAAATATAATATTAAAATAAATAATAATGGACTTAATTGAAACTTAATAAGTTTTATTTGGTTGGATTGAAGTTTCGAAAAGTTGGAGGGTTGAAATTGAGGTTTTTGATCAATTGGGGGCTCAATCGAAGGAATGACAAAGTTAGGGGGTTCAATTGAAAAGTGGTTAGGAAAGTTGGGGGGTCAATTCGTAATTTCCTAAAAAACTTGGATTAAAAGGGTTTCAGCCCTTTAACCCTAATCATTCAGCCCGTCCGTCCTTTTCTTATCCCTTTCTCTCTTCTTCGGCCAAAAAAAATGGGAAAAACAGCGGATCGGCCGGCGATGACGTGAGGCGGCTCGGCGGAAGGAAAACGGCGGCGGAGTCGGGCTTTGGGGTTGTGGTCTGTTTGGTCCTCGTGGGTCGTTGGGTTCCGACTTGATTCGGGCCGCGGCGGTTGACAGCATGAAGGTGTCGACGGTTTGGCGATGGAGAGGCGGCGGCTTGTGGTGGTGATGGCAAGGCGGCGGTGGACTTCCGGCGGGTGAGGCGTTCGGCAGGTGGGCTTGCCGGCGATTTTGGTGAGGATGGTCTGGACGGTGGTGTTGGGTGGTTCTCGTTTCGGTGATGCAGAGGCAGCGGCTGGAGAACGGCGGTCTCCGGCTCAATGGGGTCGCTGGCGGCAGCGGCTTTCCTTAGTCGATGGCCGAAAAATGACAGTTGGTTGGGGTTTGGTGGTGGTGGCTTGGCTTCGGGTTTGTGGCGGTGGTTTGTCGGCAGGAAGGCGCTGGGGAGGCGATGAGTGTGTGGTGGGTGTAGGTGGGACTGTCGTGTGCCGTGGTTGCTCGGGTTTGGGATGGTTAGAGATGGTTTGGCTTTGGTTTTGATTTGGAAAGAGGTAGAACAGAGATGAAAAAATTAAAATCCTTTTACCTGCTTGCTTGTGGCCGTAAGGTTCAAAAAGGTGGGTTTAGCTTAGATGTTTGTGGCTGAAACATGAAATGTGGGGATAAGGCTGGGTTTCCTTTATATACTCTTATATTTGGAAGGTTAGGGTTAGATTTTGGTGGGTTTGGGCTAAGTTTATGACATTGGGCCTTGAAGTTTAAAACCGTAAATAATTAAAAGACGACCCAACAGTAATAGAATAATTACCTAAACGATTCAATAGATTAATTTAAATAAATGAATAAATTTCTAATAATTACAATAGATTCTTAAGATTTGAGAATTATAATTTAAGTAAATAAATAAACAAATTATCAAATACTTATTTTAATTTTCTTAAAAGTTAAGAAATATAATTTAAGTAAATAAATAAATAAATAAATTACTAAATAATTATAATTGTTTCTTTAAAGTTTTTAATAAAGATTTTAATTGAAAACGAAATATATATTCGTTTTAAATAGAATTCTTAAATTCTTTAAAATTAAAATAGAAAATTCGTTTACTGGCGACGAGCTTGGGACTAGGATCATATTTCTAATGCAAAATGATAAATAAAAATATGAAAATATGAAATTGATGCATGGGTGTTACAGTAAATTTGCATTATTTGAGTTTTTATGCATAGTTGTATCTTGTGCTTGCATGCTTGTACTTGGTGAAATAATGCATTTTATTGCTTATTTTCTTTATTGCTTTGCATTTCCATATTGAGGCATACGACGAGGCATCCTACCAATTTGCACTTTCAATTCCTAGTGTAGTTTAGCTAGTTTAATTATTTTATTTTCATTTTTCCTTTATTTTCCAAGCTTGAAACACATTGAAACCTTCAATCGAATCGATTTTCGATAATACCAAGCCAAGAACCGGTTGATTTATTTCAACACCACTAAAACTCATCTAACAACGACATCAAAAAGGAGATAAATTATATAGAAGGTTGAAAAGTCACCTTCTATAATCGTGAATYCCACTCTCTGTGCTTATACCAGCTCCAGTCAAGATAACGAGCTTTGAGCTGCAAAATAAACCCAAAGGACTTCAGACATAGCACTAGAAACAACTTCTAGCAAGATGCCACTAAACATTTAGAAATAAAATCAGTGCAATAACTAATACTGAGTTTGCCTCAATTTTGACCCAAAAGAATTTTATCTAAGTCTGACATAGAATGCTATAATAAAACGAACATAAAATGACGTTGTAGAAGACCAGCTAAGAAATTAATGCAGCTTGCGATGGTTTTGGTAATTGGTACTTGACTAAACCTTGAGAGTAATAATTAAGGATTTTTTGAGTAAGCACAGATGTGATTATAGCAGTACCCACTCTCTGAACCCCACTATTGTTACCGAGTTTCGACTTTACTCTTTCCATTCAATGTCTTCTAACTAAGAAAATAGTTTAAAAAAAAAAAGAAAAGAAAAGAAGAAGGAGAAGAAATTCATTCCTGGAAGCTACAAGAAGCAGTGAAACAAACCCTAGAGAATGAAAATCGGAGTTTCAGTTTTGGTGTTTTTAGCAGCTTTGGCAACAACCCTTTTGAGATATTGCTCTCCTGCTCTCAGTCCAGATGGTTTGGTAATTTTTTTAATTACATCTTCGAAAAATCATGAGAAAATTTAGTCTTTAAGCTCAAATGTATCTTTAGAAATGGGAATGTGGAATTTATCTTCTTCTTCACCCTCTGTTTTTACCTAGGTGTTGCACTGTGGGAGGTGAAAACCAATTTGAATGACACTAAAAACCTTCTGAGTAATTGGTATGATAGGGATGATAAATACAGAAAGTACACGATTCATGAAATACAGAAAGTATACACACTTAATCCAACAACATAGATTACCACCATTTTCTTAAACAACAATACCTAAAATAATCAATCCAAATACGCCCAAATCTAGAACATAAAGAAAAAACATAAAATCGAAGTGAAATGAAAAAAAACTTACAGACAGCTAAACCTCGAGATACAATCTGCACAAATACGCAACTCTAAAATTCCATATTCAAGCGTTGATTGCAGGTTAAAAATTTAAGGGCGAAGTGAAAATGAAAGTAATTTCAAGGGTTCATCCAAATTTTAATTTCCCGGCTAAGTCGAATTTGGGAAAAATTATAAGCGACGGTTATTCTTGGAAGCGCGGCTAAAGATGGTTGTCGAGTAGCGTTTCTATGCGTGACCGCTGCCATAACCAGATGTTTATTATTGGAAGCGCTTATGAAAATAAGCGCTGCCCGATTTCGGTATTGGTGCCGGTTATATTATAGAACCGCCGCCCGATTTTTTGTTTTTAGTGACGTTTTGAAATGAAACCGTCTCTTATAGTATTATTGGTAGCGCTTGGTATTCAACAAGCGCCACCCGGATGAAATTTTTATTTTTATATTTTCATAAGCAACGGTCCTTGGTTAATAAGCACTGCCTTTTCACTTTTTGCAACGGTTCCTATTTGAACCGTCACTTATGAATCGCCACCAATCAACTTTTTTCCACTAGTGAGCGTCCCGATACATTTTTTTTTTAATTTCTCTCCCATATATATACTTATTTATTCAATTTATATAAAATTATATATTATTTATTTAATTTACCATCGATCGTACTTTATATTAATTTATAAGAAAGTCAAATTTCAAAAATCATATGGACAACAAAGTACACACACTAGAAACCAGGATAAGCATTCAATGACACCAAAGAAAATTATTAATTTACTACTACACACAATAAATGGCACACTCTTACCCAGCCACAAAAAGCTGAAAGTAACTCAATGCTACCCCAATGCACATGCGAGATTCTTGTCTAAACTAGAAAAATAATTCAACTACATTTATCACTATATGATTTATTTATTTATTTAGAACTTATTGTCATGTGTTCTTATAGTGAATTCACTCTATAAAATCTCCTCTAACTTATAAGCTATAACATCACATTACTTTTACCATTTAATTTGAAATTTGGAGAAAATACTGTCACTTTATCGACAAGCCACAATTCAATTATGATATAACATCACTTTCTTTTTTCAATTATGATATAACGTTATGCACTCAATTAATAACGACAAGATCCAAACCCCAAACGAAAACAAGAAGAATTGTTGCAAAAACGTTTATCTATATTCTATTATGTTTGGGTGGGGTTTAACATAAAATATCTATGAATATTTTTATTTTTTAAATTGAGTTTAATTAATAAACTCTCCTTTCCAGTTTTATATGTGTATTTCAGAAGTTTATTTATCTCATTTTATTTGGCATATTTATATTTTTCGTGAGAAAATTAATGTTACTTTTCATTCAATAAAAATTAAATATTATTTTACTAATTTTAAATTTCCCTTTATTAGGTTAAACTAAAAACTCACTCCGGCCCTGAGTGACTCACACTTGAGACTTAAGTTATAAATAGTTAACATTCTTATCATTTGAGTGAAATATGTACTCACTTTGTTCGATTTAAATTTATATACTTAAGAAAAATTAATAGAGGTTTGTTAATATTTTTTACCAAGGAAAAAATGATGCATTGAACTTCACAAAAACTGTAACGTTGCCGTTGCATATGGCACTGTCACTTCACTAATAAACAACAAATCAAAAATAAAAACAAAAAACCGCAGACTGACACAGTATTAATTAAATTTCATGTTTCCATGCACAACTTAATTAAATTAACAAACAAAACAGAAAATCCGAAAATGCAGTAAACTAAATCCACACCAATCCCACAAGCAAATCCACACTAACAATTGATTACCAGTTAAGCAAATCAATCAACATTAAATGTTAATTAAGATCATTACGTTCTACATCAAACTCTTCTAATTCTTATTTTATTTTATTTTTAAAAATAGCAATTATTTTTCTTTCTCTCTAAAGTCTCAAATTTCATCACTGACCATAGCCTTATTCTGAAGCATGGAGTTCTTGCAATGTGCAATTGCGCCCTGAATCGCGTTCTGCAACTCCTCCATTGACGAAGCATCGGAGTTGTACATTCCGGCCCGGCCCATTTGGGCAGACCCGAACCCGTATCCGGACCCGCTCCGACCATGGCTGGGCGACGACCTCATCGACGACGGGCAGCTCGAGATGTTGCTTCGTGTTCGGGGATAATATAATCTCAGATTGCCGGAAAAAGAATGAAGAACACTCGCATGGCTACATTTTTCTTTATTTGGGTAATTAAATTCTTGACTTTTCTGATCTAGCGCCATGCAAAGAGTGCTATTTGCCGATCTAAAGATTCTCGGCGTTGATGGCGGCGGAGGAGACATTTTCTGTTTCTGGGAGAGCTTTTCGTATAAGGGCTTCACTTTCTTCAGGTATTTGCGTATCATATCTTTCGCGCGCTTCGTGGCGGCTCCGCCGCCGGACGGCGGCGGCGCGGGGTTTCTCTGTTCTCTCCGGAAGAGCTTCGAGAGAGAAAAGTAGTGCTTGGAC